>QZLH01002829.1:0-10572 GCA_003833135.1 Oehlia diaphana | reverse complement strand
ATGTAGATCTTTCCTTTTGTAGATAATGCCGGCCGGAATTTATTTCCTTTTTTAGACGCTGACTGCATTATCATAATTCCGGCCCTGAAAAAATGCGTAGAGCTAATAGTAAATTTTTTTGGCTGCACTTTACCTCTACATATATAGCTCGGGGTCCTTATTTACTTAACAACTTTTAGAAGTATAAATAAGAAATTTTCTCTATTTTGTATTTTTGCTATGCGATAATGGGCTTGATGATTGGCATGCAAAATTTGTTTGTCATACAGTACATGCAATGCTTGTACTTGTGAATGTTTTTGCACATAATGCATTTGCATAAATATTATTCCCATATTTAAAAAAAGAAAAAGAGATATTTTCTTTTTCTTTACAATTAGGAAGAATTTTGATATAGTAATGGGTCAATATATTAGTAAAGGTAAAACATATAGCATAAATATGTAATATAAATTAGAATTATTCGAAACTTTTAAAACAATCTTGCAATATAATAAAACTACTAGCTTATGAAGAATTAAAAGGAAGTGGCACCAAGGAATCTAAAGGTATATCAAACAAGCTGAGATATTAAATTTTTATTTGTAATTATACCTTATGTAATATACAGTTATAATTATTTCAAACTAAATATATTTTTATATAAATATTATATTAAATAATTTAGCTTGTAAGTTAATAGTTATTTTATATTTGAATAATTAACGAAATTACTTTTATATTCCATATAACTAAATAATTCATTCAATAATTAATAACACTATAGTTTGTAAGTTATCAATTATTTAAATCTTTGGTCTTTACTTTATTTATTTTACATTATATTTAAATAACTAACTTCTTTGCTTAATTAATTGTTTAATAACTAATTATATTGTAGCTGGTAAGTTACAATATTTAAAAATTATTTAATATTTATATAATTTAACTAATTATATGCTTAATTTAAATAATTAGATTGTAAGAACATATTTAATTTACAGTAAATACTTTTATATTATATCTGCATCTAACTAATTAATAATTGCCAATATTACAGGGTGTAAGTTATATAATATTTATATTTCAATTATTTGTATATAATTTAAGCTAACTAAATTATTTATTTAAAAAATTATTTAATAATGTAGATGGTAAGTTATTTATTTAATTCTATTATTACTTATTTATATATTATTTGTATATAAATTAAGCTAACTACATTCCTTATTTAAAAAAAAATATATTTAATAATATAGGGTGTAAGTTATTTATTAAATTCTATTATCACTTATTTATATAATAATATTTAAATAATTTAAGCTAACTAAATTTTTTATTTAAAATTTATTTATAGGTAGTAAGTTATTTATTTAATTCTATTATTACTTATTTATATCATATTTTATATAATTTAAACTATATAAATTCTTCTTTTTTATAGATGGTAAGTTATCTCTTTAATACTTATTAATATAATATTTACATATAATTTAAATTAATTATTTTTAAAAAAAATATAAGTAGTAAGTTATTTATTTAATTTTTTTTTTTTTAAAAAAAAATTATCCTCAAAGAGAACAATACACATTATTTATTTAATTCTATTATTACTTATTTATGTAATATTTATATAATTTAAGTTAACTAAATTCTTAATTTAAAAACTTATTTAATAATGTAGGGAGTAAGTTTTTTATTAATTCTATTATTACTCATTTATATAATATTTATATTTAATTTAAATTAATTATTTAAAAAAAAAAATATTTAATAATATAGGATGTAAGTTATTTATTTAATTCTATTATTACTTGTTTATATAATATTTACATATAATTTAAGCTATCTAAATTCTTTATTCAAAAAATTATTTTATAGATGGTAAGTTATTTATTTAATTCTATTATTACTTGTTTATATAATATTTACATATAATTTATATAATTTAAACTATCTAAATTCTTTATTTATAATTATTTATAGATGGTAAGTTATTTATTCATTTAATTTTATTTATTTACATATAATTTAAACTAATTAAATTCTTTATTTAATAATATAGGATGTAAGTTATTCATTTAAATCTATTATTACTTATTTATTTAATATTTATATATAATTTAAATTAATAAATTCTTTATTAAAAAATTATTTAAATAATAGGGAGTAAGTTATTTATTTAATTCTATTATTACTTATTTATATAATATTTACATATAATTTAAACTAACTAAATTCTTCATTTAATAGATCGTAAGTTATAAGTTATCTATTTAATTTTATTATTACTTATTTATATAATATTAACATAATTTAAACCAACTATATTCTTTATTTAATAGATCGTAAGTTATAAGTTATTTACTGGGGTGATCATCACCGTTGGCCAGAATTATCAATTTTTACTGGCACTATATTTTTTTAATGCTGGTCGATCGTCATAATTTCAGTCACCGGTGATCATTACTCCCGGTGATTGTTATACAAATTCTAATTTTATTACTTATTTATATATTTACATATAAATATATAATTTTAACTTACTAAATTCTTAATTAACAGATCGTAAGTCAATAAAAGTTATTTATTTAATTCTATCACTACTTATTTATTTATATAATATTTAACTAACTAAATCCTTTATTTAAAAATTATTTTATAGATGGTAAGTTATTTATTTAATTCTATTATTACTTATTTATATAATATATACATATAATTTAGGCTAACTAATTTCTTAATTAAAATTATCTTGTAATCTATTTTAGTTGGTAAGTTATAGTAAATTCTTTTATTTAATTCTATTATTAATTATAATTTAAACTAACTAAATTCTTTGTTTAATAGATCGTAAGTAATAAGTTATTTAATTAATTCAATTATTACTTATTTATATAGTAATATTTTGCATATAATTTAAACTAACTAAGTTCTTAATTAAAAAATTATTTTGTAATTTATTATAGTTGGTAAATTATAATAAGATATTTATTTAATTCTATTGTTACTTATTTATATAATATTTGCATATAATTTAAAAACTAACTAAATTCTTTATTTAATAGATCGTAAGTTATAAGTTATTTATTTAATTTATTATTATATAATTTACATATAATTTAAACTAAATTCTTTATTTAAAAATTATTTAATAATATAGGGAGTAAGTTATTTATTTAATTCTATTATTACTTATTTATATATATTTACATACAATTCTTTAAACCAACTAAATTTTTTATTTGATAATTATATAATGATATAGGAAGTGAGTTATTTATTTAATTCTATTATTACTTATTTATATAATATTTACATATAATTAAAACTAACTAAATTCTTTATTTAAAATTATTTAATAATATAGGATGTGAGTCATTTATTTAATTTTATTATTACTTATTTATATTTTAATCAGCTGGATGAGTGAATTTAATTTAGCAAATGCAT
This sequence comes from Oehlia diaphana, assembly GCA_003833135.1. NCBI lineage: Eukaryota > Fungi > Glomeromycota > Glomeromycetes > Glomerales > Glomeraceae > Oehlia > Oehlia diaphana. The sequence continues at coordinate 7,140 of QZLH01002829.1, read as the reverse complement.
TGCATTTGTATGTTATGAATTTATCATAAAGTAAAGTCATACATCATCAAATATATATACAAATAATAATATTTATGTATAATTCAAACTAATTAAATTCTTTTATTCAAAAAATTATTTTATAGATGGTAAGTTATTTATTTTAATTCTATTATTACTTTATTTAAATAATATTGATTAACTAAATTTTTATTTAAAAATCATTTAATAATATAGGATGTAAGTTATTAATTATTACTTATCTAAATATTTGCATATAATTTAAACTAACTAAAAGTTCTTTATTTAATAGATCGTAAGTAATAAGTTATTTATTTAATTCTATTATTGCTTATTTATATAATATTTACATATAATTTAAACTAACTAAATTTTTGCTATTTATTTTAGTTGGTAAGTTATAACAAGTGATTTATTTAATTCTATTATTACTTATTTATATGTACTATTTACATATAATTTAAACTTATTCTTTTATTTAAAATATTATTTAATAATATAGGGAGTAAGATATTATTCACTTATTTGTATAATATTTACATATAATTTAAATTAACTAAATTTCTTATTTAAAAAATCATTATATATAGGGTGTAAGTTATTTATTTAAACTAATATTACTTACAATATGTAAACTAACTAAATTCTTTATATTAATATTATAGGGAGTAAGTTATTTAGTACTTAATTCTATTGTTACTATTATAATTTAAACTAACTAAATTCTTTAAAATATTATTTTATAGATGGTAAGTTATTTATTTATTATATATAGTAAATAAATATTTACATTTAATTTAAACTAGTATCTAAATTCTTTATTTAAAAAATTATTAAATATTATAGGAAGTAAGTTATAATTCTATTATCACTTATTTACATATAATTTAAACTAACTAAATTCTTTATTTAAAAAATTATTTGTAATTTATTTTAGATTGTAAGTTATTAGTTTTTTATTTAATTCTATTATTACTTATTTAAATTTAAACTAATTAAATTCTTTATTTTATAGATGGTAGGTTATTTATTTAATTCTATTTACATAGACTAATTTAAACTAAATTCTTTATTTAAAAATTATTTAATAATATAGGAAGTGAGTTATTTAGTTATTTATTAATTCTATGTTACTTAGCACTTATATATTTAAACTAACTAAATCTTTATTTAATAAATTATTTTGTAATTTATTTTAGATTGTAAGTCATGAGTTATTTATTTAATTCCATTATTATTACTTATTTACATAATACTTACATATAATTTAAATTAAATTTAAAAAATTATTTCATAGATGGTAAGTTTTTATTTAATTCTATTATTAATTATTTATATAATATTTATATATAATTTAATCTAACTAAATTCTTTATTATTTTGTAGAAGGTAAGTTATTTATTAAATTTTATTATTACTTATTTATATAATATTTGCATAATTTAATTTAAATTCTTTATTTAAAAATTATTTCATAGATGGTAAGTCAATTATTTTTACTTATTTATATTATTTATATATAATACAAACTAACTGAATTCTTCGTTTAAATATTATTTAATAATACAGGATGTAAGTTATTTATTAATTCTATCATTACTTATCGTTCTTTATATAATATTTATATGTAATTTAAATTAACTAAATTCGTTATTTAAAAATTATTTTATAGATGGTAAGTTATTATTTAATTCTATTATTATTAATTATTTATATAATGTTTTTAATTAATTAAATTTTTATTTAAAAATTATTTATAATATAGGATGTATGTAAATTATTAATTTATATAATGTTTGCATATAACTTAACTAACTAAATTCTTTGTTTAAAAATTTATTTAATAAATATAGGGAGTATGTTATTTATTTAGTTACTTATTTGCATAATATTTACATATACTAATTTAAATTAACTAAATTCTTTATTTAAAAAATTATTTTGTAATTTATTTTAGATTGTAAGTTATAATTTGTTTATTTAGTAATTCTATTATTGCTTATTTATATAATGCTTATGATACATATAATTTAAACCAACTAAATTCTTTATCCAAAAAATTATTTTATAGTTGGTAAATTATTTATTTAATTCTAATTTTACTTATTTATATAACATCTAAATTTAAACTAACTAAGTTCTTTATTTAAAAATTTATTTAATAATATAGGATGTAAGTTATTTTTATTACTTATTTATATAATATTTACTTGTAATTCAAACTAACTGATTCTTTATTTAAAAATTATTTTATAGATGGTAAATTAATGTTAATTTATTACCTACTCATAGTATAATATTTACATATACTTTAAACTAACCGAATTCTTTATTTAAAAATTTATTTTATGATTTATTTTAGTTGGTAAGTTATTTATTTGATTATTCTTTCATTGCTTAATTATATAATAGGACCCCGAAATATACATAAAAGGGTCAGGTCAGAGTTTGCGTATAATGAGTCAAAAAAATCATGTAGATCATTCCTTTTATGGATAATCCCAGCCAAAATAATATTTCCTAATTTAGACAATGGCTGAAATTATCGTAATTCCGGCCCTGAAAGAATGCGTATTTTGGACCACTTCTGGACCTGACCTCTACATATATATTTCGGGGTCCTTATATAATATTTGCATATAGTTTAAACTTTAGCTTTAACTAACTAAATATTTTATTTAAAATATTACTTTATAGATGGTAAGTTATTTATTTAATTTATTATTACTTATATTCCTGGAAATTGGATCTTGGCCAGCATTGCGAAATCCTAGTCTGGAATTATGCTATAATTCTGGCCAACCCACCTACAACATTTACATATAATTTAAACTAACTTAATTTTTTATTTAAAAAACTATTTAATAATATAATGTAGCTTGTAAGTTATTATTGTTCTTATTATATATTTATTTTATATATGTTAATTGAAATCTTTCATTTAATATTTCTGCTACTTTAGTTGGTAAGTTGTGAGATATAGCTTCATTATTTTATATTTATGCAAAAATTAAGGCATATTTTATATTAAATTCCTACTTTAATTTTAGAGTAAGTGTTAATTTTAATCTTATATTTTAATGTAAATTTATTATAAACTTTAGTATAATTATAAATATTTAAATTTATAGATTTGGAAAAAGTGGAAATACAATTATAGATGAATTTATTCTTGACAAAAAATTAAAATGGATACCTTATAATAAATTTAAAAATGTTGAATATTTTGATAAAGGAGGATTTGGTACTATATATAAAGCTATTTGGCTAAATAATGATGGAAATAAAGAAGTAATTCTTAAATGTCATAATAATTTAAATGAAAATTTAAATGAATTTTTAAATGAAGTAAGATATTATATTATTTATCCTTTTTTAATTTAAATTATATTTATTTATATTAATTGCTAATATGTTATTATTTTTTATAGTGGAAATATCATGAAAGTTGTTTAAATTCATATGATATTATTTATTTTTATGGATTTACAAGAAATCCAGATACTTTAAAATATATGGTAGTAATGGATTATGCAAATAAAGGTAATTTGAGAGGAAACTTAACAAGAGTAATCAATAATAATTGGAATCAAAAATTATATATGTTATGTGAAATTATTTCTGGACTTAATGATATACATGAACAAAATCTTATTCATTGTGATTTTCATGATGGTAATATTTTAAATCATAATGATAAAAATATGGATAAAATCTATATTAGTGATTTAGGATTATGTCAACCTGTAAAATCATTTTTGAAAGAGTATGATATCTATGGTGTTGTACCATTTATGGCACCTGAAGTTTTAAGAGGTAAATCTTACACTCCAGCTAGTGATATATACAGTTTTTCCATGATTATGTGGGAATTTACATCCGGAATACCACCATTTAATAATAGATCACATGACCTTCAACTTAGTTTAAGTATTTGTAAAGGTGAACGTCCTGAAATTATTGAAAATACTCCACAATGCTATGTAAATTTGATGAAAAAATGTTGGGATGAAAATCCATTAAAAAGGCCATCTTCTAAGGAAGTTTTAGAAATTATTAAAGGATGGATTTCTCTTCCTTATGGCAAAAAAATTGAAGATATTAATGAAGAATTAAAATACAATATTATGGAATTTATAAATGCACCAACTGGATATATCAATATTGCTACTGAATCTCATCCACAGGCTTATTATACAAGTCGCTTACTTGATTTTACTAGCAAAAAATTGAATGAAATTCTTGAAAGTAAAACCTCACAAGCTGATATAAATGTTAATGAAATGCTAGTAAGTGAAGGCTTGAATGATTGTATAATTAAGAATTGAAGTCATTAGGTATGCAATATAGTATATATAAAAATAAATTTAATCTTGTAAATTATCAATGTGAATTAATATTATTTATTTAATTATTTAGATATTAAAACAAATGAAAATCAATTAATTACTTGTGTTTTAAAAAAGTTTTATAGTTTTTTTTAATTGATATTTGATATTATGCATTCAACAAAAATTGTTTATTTTATTCTTTTAGATTTATTTAAACACTAAGGTTAGAGTAGTAAAATATTTTAACTATTTCTAGTTTGTAATTTAAATGATTCTTTTTTTTTATATTTTTATCCAAATATTAAATATATGTTTCTCTTCTTAGAATTATTTAAACACTAGGTGAATGTTTTACAAATTTCTTAGTTTGTAATTTAAATAAATTTTTTTTTTTTACTTTTCCAATTATTAAATATAAATTATCAAAATAATAAGTATATAAAGTCATTTCCAACGTAAAAAATTTTTCATATACATTTTAATAGCTGATTGTATTTACATTTTTGACTTATATTTTTTAATATTATTTAAATTTTTGGTCAATACCCTACGAAGAAAATGCATCCAGAAAATATCCTGAAATTGTCCAGAATATAATTGTACAAATTCTGGACAAAATGAGTGTCCTGAAAACATACAAAAACGCGCAAGATTTGGAATATTTTCCGGACATTGATTTTTGTCCAAAATTTGTCTGGATTTGGAATTTGTCCGGAAAAAATATTTTCTCTGAAATTGATCAGCAAGTCATGATATCAATGATACAGTATATTCCTTTATACAATACCTAATTGATAACTAATTATAGCAGTATAAATTAACATCATAGATAGTATTTTTGCTTGCTCTTTAAGTTTACTTAGTATACACACAGAGGTTTTAAATACCAGTTTTTTGCTTTTTACATTTTTTGAATTTTTATTGTCCAGAATTTGCCTGGAATTTATTCTCTTCTAACTACCAGAATATGTCCAGTTTTTTTTGTCCGGAGATTGTCCAAAATGTGTCCAGGATTTTTTGTGTCCAGAATTTGTCCAGTTTTGTCTATCCTAAATTTGTCCTGAATTTTTCATGTCTGAACAAATTCTGGACTTCAAAAAGTTCTGGACACTATATTTTTTCATAATTTCGGACATTTTCCAGACATTTTATGGATATACTGGACAATTTCCGAACAGTTTTGGTGACAAATTCCGGACATTTTTTTTTTGTAGGGATATAGAAATTACACCAAGGATATCTGGTGGATTATCATATATGATGCATTAGTTAATTTCTTGATAAACCAAAATATGCTAACTTTCATTTTATTTTAAAGTACATTTATCCATGCTAAATAAAATTTATTACTTTATGTAATCAAATTAAAAAAAATCAAATGTACAATAAATTATTGTTGTCAAATCACAAAAAAAATTTCCTTATTATGCAAACATTTTTTTTGTATCTTTTATCTTTCTCATTATACTTATTTATATTCTCAATTTAATAATGTAAATTTCAGTTTTGAAGATTATCCACGGATTATTCATACAAATCCGTTACTCTTAAAAATGATTTGTGTACCCACATTATACAGATATTTGCATTATCCATAACGGATTACCATCTACTGGATCATTTTACTAAATTTCAACAAATAATTTTATTGTTCAATAATTCATCAATATATTATTATATTTATTTGAACGAAGTAATTCACATATATAACCTAAATTACTCTTATTCATGCTTATTAGTATCTATTGTCCTTTATAATTCCTTTCAACTAATTATTTTTTGAAATTTATAAAAATTATAATTATTAAAACAATACTTTATTTAATAAATAATAAATATCATTAATAAACTCTGGACACTAATTTCCCAAAAAAAAATAAATAAATAAATAAATATATCCTTAGAATCACAAAAAAAAACTAATAAAATACAAAAAAAAAGTTAATGAATTAATGATTTAATTCTTCTTCTTTTATTCTCTTCATAATTCCTAAATTTAATAAGTAATAACACCTAAATCTTTATATTTATTTATTATTTTTATATTTCACAATAAATAAATCTACAACATCCTCATAATTTTCATAATTTAAACATTTAAAATGTTCATTTTCATAATTCTTATAATTTTCATTATTAATATTCTTATTTTCATAGTATTTATCATTCTTATAATTAATATTCTCATGTATATAATCATCTATTATGCTATAAACAATCTCCTTTATCAATAACATCATTATCACTAATCATTATTAATTTAAATAATTTTTCTGGTTTTTTATCCTTCCAGTCTATAAAAAATGATTCTAGTTTTCTTGGATGTATAAAGTCTAATACAGTCAACTCTCTCTTAGTGCACCCCCTTAGGACATGCACTTATAGAGGGTGTGCACTTATATAATTTTATAAAATTTCATGTGATATATAAACAAATTATACTTTATTATTGTTTATCTGTTATTATATTATATGCCATTTTAACGTTGTTAACTGCTGATTCGGTACGTTGAATAGATTAACTATGATTTGCAGTCAGGGAGATTAAGTACGTTTAACTATGACTGAAATCCAATCAAACAAGACATGCTTAAAGTAGGAAGTTTATTTATAGTATAAATGGTTATACTTTATTATAGAACTTTATAGGAACTTATTACAAACTAATTGGAACTTAGGAACTAAAAACCTTTAACGAAGGAAAATACCAACGTTATTTATATAAAAGTTACTACATATAAATAAAGATATAATAAGTATAATAAATATAAGTAATATAACTAATTTAATAAATATAACTAATATAATA
>QZLH01002826.1:0-10674 GCA_003833135.1 Oehlia diaphana | reverse complement strand
AGATAACATCATATATAATAATCTTTATCCACATATAGATAACCTTTTCGACTTGTTAGTCAAATCACAACTTAATACCATATCAGCACTATTTAATACAGACACATTACGACAAATAGCCATCCAAAAATTAGATATATTAACAAAAGAATTATGGTACCCAGGTATTCCCAAACAAATTAATAAATATATAGGAAAATTAACCACACCAAGCTATTTAGTAAAAGCCTTAGGTTTGATTGAACAATATCAACTACACTTAGATCTGACTATAGATTATAATATAACGGGAGGCTATACACCAATAGTCGATTATTTACCTACTCTCTCATCATCAGATTACAAATCATTAAGAAACAAAAATATACTATACATGGATCAGCTAGTCTCAGCAGACGGTAACCATTTACTTACCTGGGACGAAGTAAAATTCCAAAACAACAATAATTTCAAAGGCCCAAAACCACATTGGTTCAGACTATTGGAAGAGTCTTATATAATAAGCAACTATCGTACTTTAACGTACCCTCTAACGAACACCTATATAATCCCAACACGTTTACAACAAGTCCCGCTCAAGACAATAGGCAGACACAAAAAGCTAACAGAATGGACATACCATTGGCACGCACCTACTCAATCTTGTATAATAGGTAAATCGCTGCTACAAGATACAGCTTCACATTCATCTATCACCATGATGGAACATTACGTACCATCAGATATTCCATTCAATAATAGAGATCTAACAGCCAACATGCTTAACACGCCACCATTATTATTAACTCCATGCCCTGGTTGTAGACTAAACGACACTTACTTAACTAACCAAGATGACCGTGTCAAATGTAAAATTAATGTGCGTACAGACAGGTTATCATTGATGAATGTATATCATCACACATCAAGAGAACATATTTCTTTAAAAAAGTTCATCAAAGAAAAATTTTTTCTCAGTACTAAACCCTTACATACATTAAGATTCAATGCACATAGAATCTTTTTGGCGAGCCACAACATAATCACACCTCCTTTAACTTCACATACGCTCCTCAATCCGACAACTTTTAACTCACCAAACAATACACACCAAATACATCTAATAATAGATTCGGCACTTTTATGTGCTGACCACATCAAAAATTCTTTAAAAACCATAGCATCTCAACTATCGCCTTTTAACAATTTTCAATTTTATTCTGATGGTTCAGTATCAGATATAGGCACAATTAATAGTAAATCTGGCTTCGGCTGGATCCAAACTAACCCGTCTATACCAAAAATTAATTTCAAAGGAACTTCAATTTTTTTCCCATCATCGTTTAAAAGTGAAAGCTTGGCTATATTAACGATCCTTATTACATTACCAACACAATCAACCAGCTTAATATATACTGACTCCCAGAATTGTATCGACACTTTCAATACTAGAATGTTGACACCGACTATTAGTCCACGAAGTCGACTAAAACAAAAAAATTTTTTAATATGGGATCTAATACTATGGCTCGTAGTAAACAAACAATTAACAATTCAATTGATTAAAGTTAAAGCACATTCTAACAACAAATATAATGATATGGCAGATACTTTGGCCAAAAATGGTCGGAATCTACACGACCCGATCTTAATCAATCACAAATTTTTTACTTCATCATCTCTGGGCTTTATTAACTATAATAATATATATATAGTCGACCAAAATATCCGAAAATGGAGTAACGTACCTATACACTCGCGAATTTTCAACATGGCCATGAATAATTCTTCGTTAAAACCTATCAACCATTTAATACGGGATGGTAGCATAGATTGGTCATATACAAAAAAATGGATTAACCACAACCCGACGGACACTCCAACATCTGATAAATTACGAAAAATCCACGCTGAAAAAATTAAAAAATCGACATTCAACTATGCTACGGGTGATATACTTCGACGTAATTATCCAAAACTGTACCCACCGGATCAAATATTATGTACAAATTGCGACCAATACGAGGACACAAATGCACACGTCGGCTTATGTCCTTCTCATCGATCAAACATTTTAACTGTGTTAAACGGATACAAACAAAAATTACTTAAATTAATCAAAGAAAAAAATACCAGTAGTTTCACTTTTGATATAGATCACAATATCAACAACTCTAATATGTTTAAGCTACTACCTGACACATTAAATCAAGCGTTACTACAACAAACTGATACATCAACCCCCCGTGACGACACACAAATACCTAAAACACAACCATGGATTTTACTTCTACATCACTTAATTCCAACAGAGTTATCTGATCTATTTTACATGTACTTTGGTCAACAAAAACTTCGTGATCATTTATTAATACAATACGTGGCTGATTTTACTACAGTATTAAAAATTTCTATATGGTCGATCCGCGCTCGGAACTTCAAAAAGTGGGAGAAATCCCTAAACATTACTTCAAAAAAGAAAAAACAATATCGACGACACCACAAACGTCCCCTGAAAGATTCGTCAAATACAACTCGCTCAACTATGGATAATACAAATTCGCGGGGCCGTTATTCGGCCTACTATTATAACAAATCATTACCTTACTTTAAACATTTAATTACTTTAGACGATTCCGCCAGTATAAGGTGGACCACTTGCAATTTTTTACATAGTGGAACTTGGGAATCTTATAGAGATACTCTATCATTCAATAATTTTGACTATTTACCTGACCTTTCGTTCATCCGATCCCCATAGTACACATCCTTTTTTATTTTTTTTACCTCTATCGCCTTTTATCCCTAGTGCATTCTTTTTTAGGTAGGTGATGCTTCGGTTGATCCTCCATGTTTTTACATATACACACCAGGGTGGCACCGCCTTCGGACGGTTTCGATTATAGCGTAGTTTTAGATAATGATTTATAACTTCTTATGTAGTTCTTTATTATCTTTCTGTAATCGTGTTCACATGGTTTTAAAAATAAAAATAAATAAAAATAAAAATAAATAATGTGGGACAAAATCCCGACGAATTAAAAATTAAATTTCCGAAAATTTCTAAATTGCATTTAATGCTGGTAGGACAAAATAAAGAATAGTTAGATTATACCAAAACATGTATACTTAATCCAATATAGTTAAATTATACTGAACAGAAAAAGTTAATAGAGAGAAACGATAACTAGTATAGCAGAAAAATAACCAATGTGATTAGATTATTCCAATATAAGTAAATTAAGTCAATCCAGTTAGATTTTAGATACACTTCTATAATCTAATTATACTTATATAGCCGAATTCTATAATTTTTAACTATACCTCTATAACCTATCCATACCATATAACCCGGTTCGGTACATTTCACCGAAATCCAGTTCACCGAAGCCATTTCGCCGAAGGGATGTTTCGTAGAAAAATCACTTTTTCTTATAATATTATCAAATTTTTTTTATATGGTATCCATTCAAATATTATATAATGATAATTTTTAATTTATAATTGCCTTTTTTTTTAATGAAAACATCAATTTGTTCATTCTCACTGGTCCATTTTGTAAAATTTACTTTTAAATTATTTATTAAACGAGAATTACATAACATTATATATTTTTTCTCACCATATATTTTACAATAATTCTCACTATATTTATTTTGAAAAACTAAAATATAATGTTTTGTATATGGATTTTGTGACATTCCATATACTGTATTTGATCGGTATCAGGACATTTTGCCGAAAGCCTTTTCACCGAAACCCATTTCGCCGAAGCCATTTCGCCGAAGGGATGTTTCACCGAAGGGATGTTTCGCCGAAGAGACGTTTCGCCGAAGGGCCATTTCGCCGAAGGACCATTTTGCCGAAACCCATTTCGCCGAAGCCATTTCGCCGAATGTCTATTTCGCCGAAAGGACGTTTCACCGAAACCCATTTCACCGAAGCCATTTCACCGAATGGCTACATTTGTAAATCTTACAATTTCACAAATAATTCTTAAAAGTTGTCAATTGGAAAAATTTAAAAAATTTAGAAATTTGTTTTTACAAAATAAACTGTTAGCCTTAAAATAAGAATAATTTTTATTTTTTATATTACTTTATTTAAAAAAATCCATTAATATATGTTAAAATGTACTTTTATTAATAAGAAATTGCAAGGCATTTTTATTAAAATTTTGTTAATTAGCAATTATTGTGAAATTTTAAACTTCATAACTACCATAATTAATGCTTGGATAATATCTAAGTTTTATCAGTAAAAATTTTAGCCAATTTGATTAAAAATTGACCGATTTACCTATATACGAATTAACAACGAAATGCAAATTTGCGAGTGTGCTCCGATTGTTACATGAATTACGAATTAAGGTTCATGATGAGATTAATAAATAAATAGAAATATCATTTTTATAAAATTATTAATCGTGCAATCATGACAATAAAATTTTTTTTTATCATTTTCGGCGAAATGGCTTTCGGCGAAACATCTTTTTGGTGAAATGGCTTCAGCGAAATGTGTTTTGGCGAAACGTCCCTTCGGCAAAACATCTCTTCGGCGAAACATCCCTTCGGCGAAACATCCCTTCGGTGAAATGGCTTCGGCGATATGGGTTTCGGCGAAAAGGCTTTCGGCAAAATGTACCGTAACCAACCAAAACTAATACAAACCGGGTCAGTTTTTCGAAAAATTAAAATTTTTTTTTTATAGTAAAAAATTTTCATCACGTGATTTTGAGTTATTGGCCAATGTAGCGTAAAAAAATTTTACATATGAAAAAATTTTACAAATTTTTATGTCACGAGAATCTAAAAATTTTTTTTGCCTGGCCTTACATAGATGGTATAATGATTGTATATATCAACATTTTTGTGAGTAGAAATATTATCTTAAACTTGAATATAAATGCAATAAAATGTATTGGTTAAGAAAAAATGATGTAACAGATTAATAAAATTCTTGACAGATTTATTATAATTCTTAATAGCGTTGCATAATCCTGTAAAAAATTTACTCGATATGCTAACTGAGCAAAACTATCCAATTATAAAGTTAGTAACTTATATTGGCTAAGTAACGTAGGGCCACATGTTCATCTACATACTACTATATTGTAAGTTACGTAACGTAAAGGCGCGACAGCCTTATTTGTATGTTTGTAATTACATAAATAAAAAAAGTGTTTGCTTTATTGTTTGTTTGTAAAAAAAATCAATCCGTTTTTTATATTCCGTCTTTTTCTGTAAAAGGATTTTTGAAGGCTCATTTTTACGGAGTTTTTACAGAAATAACGGATAAAATTTTTTATAGGAGTTTACCGGCACAACAAAATTATTTCTCCCATGAACTCTTCTTTTTTATGATATTAAAATATTTTATAAATACTATTTTTGTTTATAACAAACGCGTTTTTTATAGATTTTATAATATTAATTTTTTAATACTTCAGTTTAATGAATCAAGACTTGCAAGATTTGGGTGACTAATAAAAGTCATTTAACAAGTATGGGGTACTAATAATTTTAATCAATATTGTTTAAATATTTAGCTAAATGAAATAAATTTAAGAACTTAATTAAAGTTGAGCAGGTGTAGTACCACTCAAGTTAATGTTCATACAATATATATTAATAGAAATTACAGTGCCATTTTCAGCTGAAACAAACCCTTGGAATCATTTAGCAGGTGTTGAGATGTTTTAGGCATTAATTTTCATTATGCTTGTTTGGTATTTTTTTTACGCGTATTTATTAAAAAATAATGTTCGTTTATTTTACTTATTGGAATTGACTTTATTGTAAATTTATTAAATGTGCTGTTATAAAAGTAATAAAATAATTATTTATAAAATGATTTATTTAAATATAATATTTTTTAGAAATTTTTTTTTTTTTGATTCTTAAATGTTACGTTTTGTTTTATTTTTTTTTTATTTCACAGAATAAATAAAGTTTCAGTAACGATTACAAAGATACTACGTAATATAATACAAATATAAAACTGTAAAATAAGTTACCCGAGGATAACTTCACTCTGGTGGAAAAAAAAGGGAAATTGATTGATAAATGTTATGATTTCATTTATTTTTATTTTGTATTTTTTATTTTTATTTCAGAGAGAAGAAAGTTTCAGCAACGATTACAAAGTTATTACATAATAGAATCGAAAGTAATACAAATCTAAAACTGTAAATAAACCAAATCACCACGAAGATAACTTCACTCTGGTGGATAAAAAGGGAGAAATAACGACAAAGCAATTGGTCCAACAATTACCAGTACAAAAAGTGAAATAAAAATATGTGTACTATATTACGGAACTATTATTATACAATAATAAGATATTTTTAAAAGGAATAAACCATAATCAAAAAAACAAATGAATATCTTTATGTTTAAACCGTAAAAAATTTGATGATGTTGTAATACCTAAGCCCGTGATGAGTCACGTTGCCACCTTAGATATTAACAAACGTCACTCTTTATTAATAATATAAATAAATACAATAATATGCTTGGTTTAATAATATATATATAATAAACATTAGTATGAAAATTCAATTAATATATTTATCCATTCTTTAATAATTTTAATTCCCATTTTTGAGTTATTCTTTTTGGGGAGGTCATATTTGACGTCCTTTTATATGTGTTCATGTGTAACCTTATAAATCCGGATGTTTTAAAAATTATTTTCAAAATTTCAGCTTTTCCAACAAATTTCATAATAATCCTTAATAAATAATTTATCCGGTACTGAATTAATTTATCCGAAACTTATTTACCCGATACTTAATAATTTATCCGATATTTAATAATTTATCCGGTACTCATTAGTTCATGATCTACTGTACTACTTGATATTGCTGATCATTCGTCATCCCATAGTTTAACGTCATCGCGGACCCTAATTGGTCCATATTTATACCAGTAGTTTAGAGTCATTTCGGACTCTAATTGGTCCTTAATTATCCCAATAGTTTAGAGTCATTTCGGACTCACGTGATAAAATAAACTAAACTAACTAAATTAAGCAAAATAAAATTTATACAGTAATTTTAAATATAAAACTGCGCCATATAATTAATAAATTTACTATGTATACTACGGCATTACAATGTCCAACGAATATATGCCGAAAGTTTTATTAGTCACATGAGATAAATCACGTGTCGTGTTATGATTGGATTGTTTGCGCTTGTTCGATGGAATAATTTTCTGTAATTAATCTTATAGCGTTTGGTAATACCTAAACCAGTTTCCCATGTTTCAGATTTAATTGGGCGTTGCTTCCAAGTAACATCAATGAGGTTTTAACTAAATTTTTAATGTATATAATCAACTGCGTTCGTAAAGTTTACTTTGGCCTATATAGCAATAAAAAAGGCTAGATAATCATGACGTGAATCAAATTACTTATACACCAATAGGAAACTAGGGTGTGAAGGAGTAATAGCAAAATCAATAGAATCTAAGTTAACAAATAAGTCTAATTTGTAATATTGCTGAGGATATTACTACTATGAATACTAATACGTTCAAATTATTACTTCATGAAACTAATGGATTTACACCTGAAAAATTCCATGAAATCTATGATAACAAGTCTCATACCATAACAATTATTAATGAGGTGAAAGATTCTTGAGAAATATAATCCTATTGCATAGAAAATCTGATAATAGTTATAATGATACTAATAATAGTTATATTCTCATTTATAATGTTAATATTGAAAATCGCATTTTAAGGATGAAAATTTTGCCAACTATTTGTCGTGTTCAAATTTTGGCATCAGTGACCTTGCTTTTTTAATGGTAAAGGTAGATCCGTAGATGTAGTCAATGGTTTCATCACTTTCATGAAAAATCGATCAGAAAAACTACTGGTGAATTTTTAACAGAAGAATATGAAGTATTTCAAATTACAAAAGATTAAATTATAAGTAATTGATGTTTATTTGCATAAATTATTCGTGAAGATAATTAAGTTAATTTTAATTTTCACTAAGTCAATACAATATGATCCAGATCATAAAAAGTTAGAATACTCGTACTATTTTTTTTCTCCAATGCAGTACAATAAAATAAATAAAATAATAACAAAGCAAATAGAGAAATTAATGATTGATTTAAAAAGAACTTCCTAAAAAAATTATATTATTAAAAATTGATTACAAAAAAAAAAAAAAAAAAAATACTTTTATTTCGTCCTACGCCAAAAATATCAAATAAGGAAAAAAAAGAGATTATATTTGGTTTGTTATATTTTTTTATATTTTGGCCTCGATATCAGAAATACCAAAAAAGAAACCATTTTTTTGCGCCAGAATTGCAAAGACATTCAAACCAAATTTATTACAATCGGGTATGTAACATGATTTTATTTTAATCTATAAGTTCTCGTATTAAAATATGAAAATCTTTAAATTTACAATTTAGTGAAGTTCAGAACCCGTCATGTGGAAGTGCCGACAGCCATTTTCATATTTAAGTTATTAAAAGTCTAGATGCGGTTGGAGCAGTAGAACTGGTTTTTTTCGGTTAAACCGAAATTCTTTAAATGGTTCTCTCACTTTTCCCAGTTTATAAAATCGGTTTTTTTTTTTTGGAATTTTTTATCCTTCAGATCTTTTCAAACCCGGATTTTCTTTATTGATCCAGTTTTATATTAAATTTTTTATAAAAATTTTTATTCATCCGGTTTTTTTTTAATATCGTATTTTTTAATAACTAATAATATTTTCTGTCTTTCTTTTTTTAATATCATTAATTTCCTTTTTAGTCTTTTTTTTTCAGAACTGATTTTCTTTTTTCTTTATATAAATCTATAATGATATTATTTTCTTAATTGGTTTCTCTCATTTTTCAGCGTGCATGTATTAAAGATAACAAACCATTCTAACATTATGTATTTGATGTGAGGAAATCATCTGAGTGAGAATATTGAGCTTCTTGTCTAAATTTATTATATGCATATTTTCACTTCTCCAATTATTATTGAATTTTTTTTTTTTGAAAAAATTTAGAATTACAATTCAAACACCAATTTTCTTGGTTTATTACGATTTTTAAAACGATACTCGAATTTTTTATTGGCTATATCTTTTTCGTAATAATTATCAAGCTTAATGTTTTCTGAATATTCTTTTTATAATGAATTTTATTCAAAAAATTATGTTCTAGAGATTCTCTTTCATGAGTCTTAATGATCATTATTTAAAATTATTTTTGATATTTTTTTGCATACTAACCTTTCCTCTTTTTTTTCCTTTTTTAAAAAATGCATGTTTTTATACATGATAAAACTCTTACATTGTACTAATTTTAAAGTAACAACATAAGCACTTTTTAACAATTGCTTTGTGTCATTCATTACTTAAAAAAAGGATCGACAACAAAGGACGAAACAATTAACTTTATATTGTTAATTCAATTGATAATATTACTATAATTGAAATTTATATTATTGCCTTTATAACTGACAATTATTTATATAGTGAGAAAAATATAATTTTATCGTTAATATCGTTTTTATTACCGAGTACGCTAAGGTCTTATTATAGTTAAATTAAATAATTCAGCAATTATGAAATTAATATTATTTGCTTAATTTAGACTACAAGCATCATAATGAAAAAAACAGAAAAAAAAAATAAAAATAAAAATAGAAAAATATATTATAAAAACATAACTAACAAAAAAATAATACAAAGAGCGAAATTTATATACAGTGACTGCGAAAATCTAAAAAATAATTGGGCTAATCAATCACACTTTCCACATGATCAGGATAGGCATCCGCTTATCTTTTGTAACATTTAACTTAAAAGATAATTACAAAAATTACACAAATCAACCGCGAGAAATACAGCCACATCGATCACGTGTCCGAGCTTTTTTTCGGGTTTGAAGCAGGTTTACGAATTCAAAGAAAAAAATTTATGTAAGACTGAAGATCTTGAATTTAATTGGTGGTAATTGCGAGTTTTTGTTGTTAAGGGATTCCCACCCTCTTCTTTAAATATTTTTGATATATGGAGTCCGTTGGTATTGAAAATACTTTCGAAATTTACATGCAGTAATTGGAAAGTTCCAGAAAAAACATGGTCTTTCGGATCATGTAATGGTATTGTTTCAAAAATGCTGTTCATAGTAAAATCTGTACACGATCTGCGAAATCTAATCCATAATTTATTTCAATAAAACGATAAAACGGAAATTTTACGTCATAATAATGATTATCTAAGTGATCTGACGAAATCACTTAAATATAAGTACCACGTAGTACACATTAGTAACCATAAGCATAAATTTCTAACATGCCGTTTTTTTTTTCGTATTTTTGAAATTATTAACATTACAATGGTACTATTACACTACTTATCACATAATCTACTTGAAATTTTGGATGATGATGAATATTATGATATTACTATTGAAGTCGGAAATGACCCTTACGTAAAAATATTCCGTGCTCATAAGGTCATTTTATATTATCGTTCTCCTTATTTACGAAGAATTCTGTCAACCAATAAAAAGAAAGATTATGAAGCTTTGACACATATTAAATTGCCTAATATTTTACCTGAAATTTTTCAGATAATATTAAAGTAAATAACTCAATTAACTAATCTTTGTTTTATAATTAAATTGTAACAAATCATATTTTATTTTTAGGTATATTTATAGTGGAA
>QZLH01002825.1:0-10712 GCA_003833135.1 Oehlia diaphana | reverse complement strand
TATTCTGAATGGACATTTTACTGAATTTAATATTATTTTGTATAATTTTACATCATGAATTAGAATTATTAATTTTATAAACTCAACCTTTATTTTATTTAGTATACTAATCAATAAATTATCAATTATCTCGATCACTCCGAATTGTGGTAGAAGCAAAGTGCCGTATTGTTGTATTAATAAACCTAAATCTAATTAAACCAAACCTTCAATAAGAATTAGATTTACCTTAATCGTTTTCTTTTAAAAAAAAATTCTTCGGTTTTCCTAAAAACCGTTTCTACTTTCTTTTCATGGTATGACAGGTTTAATGAATCACCAAGACTAAGCCCATTATATTTTGTAGGAAAAGAGAGATCGACGTAAAGAATTTAGATATTATTGTTACGTCTTCCTTACTTTCAAATCTACCTTCTGATCAATTTTATTTTATAATTTTACGAAAATGAATTCAAAAACGTTTAGAACATTATTGAAATTAATTAGGTAATTTTTACAATATAATTATTCGTTTTAGAAAGACGCAAATTCCTTTACGTAATTAATTTAGTTGAATGTGTCTTTATTTAAAAAATGGATAAATTTCTTGTATTTCATAAAAAATTTATATCACAATCGTGCCGAATTTTATATCAAAATACCTGTAAAAGATTAGTCTCTCGTATCCTACATACGATGAAATTCACCGTTATCTGACATTTATGATCACCATCCAAACTAGTATATGGCTGCGCTCATCGTATGTCACCATATCACTAGTTAAATGAACCATTACTATTTATATAAAATTTTATAGGGAACGGATAAATAAAAGGCCGAACTACAGAAACCTTCTAAAAAAGAATTATTTAACGAATTTTATCTTTTATATAGTTTTTTTCTATGGCGCAATCTAGTTCCAAAATTATTTGATTGTATACGACATGATACTAGAAAGCTTGATAATATTGAAACATTTATTAAATGAAATGGAATTGATTGATGCGTTTGCAGTAAAATTAAAATTATTTGCTAATAAGTTAATTTTGAATAGGCTGCATCAAATAATGTTATTTATTATTTGGTTATTGTGATTTCTTATTTTGGATGATGAGCTTGAATCTAAATCCGGATTAGACTAACTCCATTCCGGCTGAAATTGGTTTAGATTCAAGAGGTAGTGGTACTTTATTTATCATAATAAGCGAGACGCAAAGGCAACGAGAAAAACACATATCATATACAGTATTTATAAATGCTTTTATTAATAGCTATTATGCTTCGTAATAGGTACATGTTAATATTATAAAAAGAAATCAAATTTGTTCATTATCTAATTGACAATTACTTAAAAATATATCTTATCAATTTAATTTCGATCACTTACTTTTTAATAAATTCTTTAATAATATTTTTCTTTTCATCCTTCAGCAACTTTTATTTGGTTATAATATAACTCCTTCCATTTATTGACTATTTTAATATTTATTTGGTAATTATTATTAACTTCATTAATTTTTTTATTTAAATCTTCTATCATTCTTTTATTCTTTACAATTTCCAAAATATTTTTATATTTAATAATATTAAACATTTCTGACAAAAACTTGTTTATAACGTAAGCTTCTTTTTTCTTGCATCAAATTAAAGCTTCAAAAATAACTAAATTGTTAACGACATTAACGTTAATGAAAGAAATAAGAAATAAATAACAGTGAAGAAAAAACTTACCGTTACTAGAAAAAGATTACCGAAAAATGTGAACAAATAATAATTGACCAATATAAGGTCGCCAATTATTTTATAATAATTAAAAAAAAAAAAGTATTTCTAATTTCAATAGATATATATAAATATTCTTGCAAATTAAGTTAATATATTTAGTAAATAATTTTTTTTATTATTATCCTACCAATATTATAGGAGAAAAAGGATTAATGTAATGATCAATAATTGACAAAAGCCAATACTAACTTTTGGTATCAACTTGCACTAAAATCACGTGAATTTAGATGATTGGCAGTAGACCGTTTCTCTCTAGAATTGAAATATTAAAATTCTTTTACATAAAATTTATTCAATATCTAAAATTCAAAGTAATTTTTCAATCATTTTTTTATTCATAAAAATAAAAATAATAAACAAATAATACAACGTATAACCAAAAAAGTGGGATTTTCAAAATCCTTTTTAAATTCACCAAAAATGTCAGGGATAAAGATTCAAAGTATCGCAAGTTTCAAATTCTATTCATTAAAAAAGAAATAAAAGGAAAATAAAAACATTTACATTGCATATTCAATGAACACCAATTTGTATTTTACAAACATTTATTCTGCAAGATAATCACCCAACTTGTGATGATCTGTATCTGATCACCAATTCCCGAACTCTAATTCACAGTTTCTTAATTTAGATTTTTTCAATAAAAAAAAAAAAGAATAATTATTACATCACATAAATCATTTTGTTGTGACTTCCAATTTTGGTTCTGAAACTAAAAGATTTTGATCTCTTTTTTTTTTTTTTTAAAAAAAAAAAGTATAAATAAATAAATTTCTCTCAGCTTCCGTTTTATCATCTTTTAGATTAAATGTCAGGTATTACTACTAAGAAGGAAGATTATCGAATTGAAATTTGCCAAGATGGAAAATTTGCTGTTACATTTGATACAGGTAAAATAAATATGTTCAGTTATTATAAAATATTTAGATGATTTAAAATATATAATGATACGTTTATTTTTTTTAAAAAAAAATAGGAAACCTTCGGATTAAAATTTTAGAAAACACTGATCATCGTCAATTCATATTATATACCGATTCAGATGATAAGAATAATAAGGATGAATCCAATGAGTCCGATGAGATTGCTAAAACAATCGCTTATTTTAAAATAAATGATGACTTTTATATCGATAAATTTTACAATATAGACTACACGCCTACTCCATTCGTTGGATCTAAAGATAGTAACAACTCGAAAGATGACGATAAATATATAGATGACACGCCTCCTCCATTCGTTGGATCTTTAGATAGTAGCAACTCGAAAGATGATGATAAATTCAGATGGTCCTTTGATATATCAAACATGTACAAGAAAAATGATGACAAATATTTTATTCTTGTCGCCGTATCCCGTATAAATGTTGTCGAAGATATGAAAGGGAATAATAATGAAGATAATTATGAAAAAAAACATCTTAGCAAAAAGGAAATTAAATATGAATTAGAAGACAAAGATACCAAATTAGATATAGAAAAACAAAGTGAAGGATTGGAAGATAGAAAAAAAGGAATCGCTATTTATCGTCTTGAATTTGAATTAAAAAAAGTGAGTGAAAAAGAAGATACGATAATGAAAGAGAATACGGAAAAAATAAAGGATAATGGAAAAGAAAAAGAAAATTATGTCCTTAAAGCTGTGACTTGTTATTATTCTAATAACATTTCAGGAATATGTAGCTTTGTAGAAGAAACTCCAGATGAAGATGAAAAAGACAAAGATAAAGTTAAAAAAGACAAAGATAAAGATAAAAATAAACTAAACAAATTCATAATATTAAATTTCCGTGGGATATATAATTTTAAATTTGATGATCTTGATTTTAATTTGGATGAAAAGTTTGGATATCCACAAAGTATTAGACGTGAATTGGATAATTGGTATACAGCAAAAACAGATAATGATTGTATGAAACGACTTCTCTCATGTATTTACAATAAATATTTTTTGGTCACTCAATACACAAATAATGTTCAATCACTCGAAGGTAAAATAGTTTATCTATTAAGTATAATCATAATTATGTCAAAAAATATTAATACAATTTCATTTTTTAGTTTATGATCTGGAAAAAATGACATTAGAAACTACTGCAAAAAGTGTTGAAAACAAGGATAAATTCATAAATCAATATTATTATGACACATTTTCGGTCGGAAAGATACAACTTTGTTTTACTCGAGGAATTAACAATGTTAAGTAAGTTGTTATTTGATAAGTCAATCATATTTAAATGATGTTATAAAATTTAATTTAATTTTGCATTAATTATTTCACATTTAATAGATTGTATTATATGGAAAATGGTTTACAAATTACATCAAAGGAGTTTGATGGAATAGAAAAAATACATTTATTAGAATTTATTGATAGTGATGACAAAATACTTATTATAGGCGAAGAAAAAAAAGAGTTAAAACTTATAGTTTGGGATTTATATAGTACTGGTAAAGTTGAATTATCAACAAAGTTGGGCAATTTTTCAACTATTATAGAGAATCTTAGCACTCGTTTAGCCAGAACATCGGGAAATATTTTACAAATTAATGATGATGGAAAAGTTTCGTCTGTCCTTAAAAGAGTTGAAAATGAATTAAAAACTAAAAAGAAAGAAAATAAAAAATTATCGTTATATCATGAAGAAAGTATAAAACAAAAAGAAGATAAAAGCAAGAAACAAAATGGAAAGCTAGATAAAAGTCATATTATATATTACGATAAAAACAAAAATAAGGATTTTGAACCAATAGTTGATGACAAAGAATTATGGGTTTTGGGCGATTATGAAAGAAAATCTTATTGCCTTTATCACAACAAAGAAGGATCGGAGACGGAAACATTACAACTTATTGTTGGCAGGACTACAGTTCAAATTTGGCATCAAATCCAGGATGATAACAAAAATAAAGATGAACTTCCCAACAAAGGAGAACCATTTCTTGAGTATATATGGACTAATCGTATTCCAGTAAATCAAGAGAGGGAAGAAACAAGATTACGAATTGGAAATTTCGAATATGGAACGAATGATGATTTACATGATAAATTAACAGATTTCACTTTAAAAGTGCATTGGTATATTAGAGTTGGCAAAGATAATGAAGAGAATATAGAAAAAGAAAATGGAATAATAAAAAAAATGGAAGGTAAAGAGAAAATGAAGGAAAATGAAAACATGCGAAAGTGGGAAAAAATAATTAAACGAAAATTCATTACTAAAAAATCTCATGCAGTAAGACATGCTTGCAAAGCATTAGAACATCTTAATAAGCGTTATAAAAATAAAAACCTTGCAAATAATTATATTGTCACACATGAAGTAGGTTGATTTTAATAAATCTTATTTGTTTTATCAAATAAATTAATTAACATTTCTTTTAATATAAAAAAGTATGAGGAAATGATCAGCTACATCAAACATATAGTCTGGAGATTCGCTAAATACGAGCCAGAAAATTTTAAATTATTGGATGTTCGACATAATGTTATGAAAAGTTTAATTCTTAGTGACTGTAATCATTTGATAAAATTTATATTATTTGGAGATGCAGAAAGTCAAGAAACCATGGAAGATAAAAATGGTTATGATGAAAAAGGTAAAAAAGTGAAAAGTCTCGTCAGACATATACCAAGTAATATATTATGGCCTGGAAAAATATTTTTATATGATGATGATCTTAACTTTGATGAAACTGAAGATGAGCTAAAAGATAAGGAAAAAATCAAGCCGAAAAATATTATGGAATTAGCAATTTATAACTGTAACGGTAGATTTCTAGATTTAATTTATGCCGCAGTGCTGTTTATTTAATTATGATTAAAATTCATCTTATTTATAGGGCGTGAACTTAAAGATACAATTGTTGTTGCATATCTTTTGGAATATTATTCTAGATATGCAACGGATTGTGCGGGTTGGATGTGTACAGTTTCTAAAGCAATTCCTTTATTATTTAAATATAATTACGGTTCGTTTTTAAATTTTATTTCTTTTTCATTCGGAAGAAATTTGTAAAATTTACAATTTTATTATTTTAAAATAGATGATTATGCCAGAAAGTTATTTTTTAAAGAATGTTTTGCAGATCATGATCACTTTTCAGGTCAGGATCCTGATGAGATTATTCCAAAAGAATATAAAGCAAGACGTAATCATAACATCAAATTTAGAGCGTTCAGGCCTATAGATGAAATGAAGTCTGATAAATATAAGCCATCATACTATAAAATTATGGACAAACTTAACTCTTTTAAGAATAAGATAGCAGAAAAATTCGAAGATTTTGATAATAATCTTGGAAAATCACCAATAGCTTTACGAGTAGTTCCTCTTCCCAGTTTCACTATAAATGAAATTAATGAAATTCCAAAGAAAAAAGTAAATTATGATTCCGGAAAAATTATTTTAAATATTCTTTGGTTTATATTTATACCACGATGGTATAAAATTGGTAGAGATGAGAAGGATAAATTAAGCCCTTTTTCTAGGATGATATTGTATGAGAATAACGATGATATTTATGATAATCCAGCAACTGAAGCGATTATTGATTTTCGTTGGCGTGAAGCAGTTAATTTCATTTTATCTCTCTTTATTCGATTTCTAATTTATTTCTTTTGTTTTGGATTAGTTAGCTGGGCATATGTGAATCATAGCACAATTATAAATGGAAAATTTTTATTTGCATTAATCATTGTATTCTATTATTTGGCTATTTATCAATTTGTTGTTGAAATATTACAGATTAGTTATCGTGGACCAAGAAAATATCTTGGAGAAATATTTAATAGTTTTGATGTAATTTCCATTGTACTTTCTGTAACAGTAATGTCAATAATGCTAAAAGATTTTACTTTTTCTGATGGATTTGGAGGTATTAATGAAGCTGACACTGGATTAATTGTTGGAATATCATTCTCGATTTTCTTTCTTTGGTTTGAATCGGTAAGTCTCTTCTATATAAAATTAACAAACTATAACTAATCGATTTTTATTATTATTTAGATTTTATATCTCCGCATACTTTCAAGTATGATTTAAATAAAAATATTATTCTATCATGATGATTAATTAACTAAATTATTTTTTTATTTATAGATATTGGCATATATATTTATTTTGTTATAATTATCTTCAAATCCATATTTCCATTACTTTTGTTTATGTTAATAGTGATACTTGCATTTGCTCATACAATGTATAAAACGTTTTTTTCTAATTTGTTTATTACATTTTAAACTTCAATATAATAATTTCTCTTATATTATTATAAATAGGTTTGTTCTACTCAGTAATCCAAGAAATATTGAAACAAAAGATTCTATATACAGCGGAAATGTTACAAATCCTTCAACAAATGAGACACTTAATATTTCATTTAAATCCAAATCTAATGATAATCCATTTTCATCTTATTACACGGCAATGATGACTACATATTTATGGCTTTATGGTGATTGGGTTCAAAGAGATGATTTTAATTTTTGGGCTATTGACGTATTTACTTTAGTTGCTAGTTTATTCCTTATAATCGTTCTACAAAATATGTTAATTGCTTTTATGAGGTAAATTTTATTCTTGTTTTGCGCTAATTTTGCTTATTTAATGATTAATTTGATAATTTTTTTTAGTGGTGTATATGAAGAAGCAAAAATTAAAGGTCGACAAACTTTATTAAGACATCGAGCAATAATCATAGCAGATTATGAAGCATTACACCATATTCATTATTGGAACCATGAACCTGATCCAAAACATATTTATTATTTTGGTCAATCTAAAACTATTGAAGAATGGTATGATTCAAGAAAGCATGATCGAGGTGCTATTTATAAAGGATTTGAAGAAAAATCCACATTTACGAAATATATATTTAAAGAGAGGAATTATGATAAACATTCAATATTGGTATATGAAGATAATATTGAATCAGAGATTGAAAAAATCATAATTATGAAAAATGATTTGAATGATAAAATTGAACATTTGATTACAAAACTTGATAATTCACATAATGAAATGTTAATAAGAAAATTGATTGAAATGAAATGATATGAAATTTGAATATAATTTTTATGCTTTTTTCTTTTTATTTTATTTTTATAATTATCAAATTAAAAAAGTTGAAATGTTTTCAATAAACTGTTATATAGCTTATTACAATAATTAAAGGTATAAAGAAATAAGAAACAATTTTTTCTATAAACTTCATTGATCATTTGTAATATAAATTATGGCAGAATACGTTATAAGTCCAAAGAACATATACAATTAGTGCTTCGATCCAGGTGAAATCTGGATGAATAATCTTATTTAATGAACGTCCAGATAAAAAAAAAATATTTCAAAGAGTTCGGTTAGGACCCCGAGCAATATATAAATAGATCGGCACAAATTTACTAATAGCTCTACGCATCTCTTCAGGCCCGGGCGCCCGGCACTATGTAATGCTGGTCGTAATTATCCAAAAAAGGAAATGATCTACGCTCTTTTTTTTTTTTAGGGGGGGAGGGCTCATTCTACGCAAACTCTGTATTGTTACCTTTTCATGTATTGTGATTATATAGAAAAGATGTTATGTATAGACACCCATGTACAGTTCGCGAAAAAAGTAATCGGAATTACAAAAGGAGCAAAAAATAAAAAACCAGTGATTAAAATTTCTTCAAATTTTGCAAGTTAGTTGTTAAATGTGCAAATATTGTGTATATTGGGTCTCAGCCTTTTGTCTTACTTAGTTGTCTCTCAATCAATTTTTTAATTTGAAAAAAAAATCGTTTAAAAATTTAAGAAATGAAAATTTCATAACGATTTTAATATTGTGCTCAGAAATTAACAATATGCCTGTATATCCATAATAAAAAATTATAAACATAAAAGTATATTCATAATTAATTTATTTGTTGCCATTTTAATCAGTTAGTTTTCAGTAAATTAAAATTAAAATTGACTCAAAAATCCTCGAAAATCATAATCATTAAAATTTAAATAAATTTAACCACATTAAAATATTTGAATTAATAATTTTTATTTGTATATTTTAAAATTATTAATCTAAACATTAAATATATTTATATCATAATAACTTTTATATTTAATTTATTTTATGTTTAATTTTGAATTTTAGTTCTTTTAATGAAAATTAAGGTTAAAGGTCAGATTACGACCATCATGATGAATTAATTTTCTCAACAACTTATGAATAATAAAGTGTTAAATTTTTTTTTAATGAAATTAACATGGCATAAACTTAAATTAAAATTATACAAGTTTTTATAAACTGCAATTTTGAATGCTTTATGAAATTTATATATTTTTTACAGTTTAAATTTTTAACGATTTTTTTTTTATTAAATTAAAAAATCGATTGAGAGATAACTAAGCAAGATAGAAGGTTGAAATTTAGTATACATAAGTTTTATATATTTGACAACAAATTTGCAAAATTTGATGAATTTCTAATCACTAGTTTTTTATTCTTTACACTTTTTGTAATTCTGATTAAATTCCGATTATTTTTTTCGTGAACTGTATGTAGTGTATAGTGATGTGCACTATACGTTGATTTTATGATTGTACGACATGAAAAACATATTTTTTGTACATATGTATACTAACCATACGTATGTGTATATATAAATGTATCCAGTGGCGCAGCATATGTTTACCAGTTGAACCGGCAAAATTTGCACACAGGGCCGCATTACGGCGTTATGCACTAACACGTGAAAATAAACAGTGACGAATAAGTTTTTACTCACTCGAAAATACTAAGTCCTTATAAACAGTGAAACAAGGGCGTGACGATGTGATGAATTAAAATCGATCACGTGACTGTGCAAAAATTGCGGCTAGTGCTAGTGTAGACAGTTACTGCGGCTGCACCTTATCATTTGTATTTACTTGCGTTTGGTCTCTTATTTCATTCATATGTACGTACGTTTTGATTTAATTAATATTTATTATTATTTATTTGCCATGTATGTACGTACAGTACACTCAGTGCAACCATACGTACATAGCTAAATATCACCATACAGTACACACAAGGGTCTCTATACACTACATGTTTCCTAATTGCCCATGTAATCATTTCTGTTGGTCCACACACTACAATCTTAGATTGTAACTTTTTCACGTATTCATAGTTAAATAGGCGTTGATCGTACATTTTTGATGAATTTCAGTTGGACTTGCATACAGTATATTTAATCATCAATTATTTCAATATAAGTTTGTTGTGATAATGATGATGGTGGTGGTTTGTCTACACACCAAATAATAGTTCATAAAAGCTGCTCGTCCATCACAACTAAAACGTAATACCATGACTAATTGAGAATATAAACTATCCTTACTAGTATTATAATTATTGATCGTTACAGTGCGAGGTTGATTACCGCAAATTTTATGAAATTTTTTAGGGTAAAGTCCTTCACAAATACATATATTGTCGCTAATTTATCAATTCATTTTTAGATTAACTCAACAAGAGTATAAAAATAGATATATATTTTATTGATAAACTTATTTGCAAAAAAAAAAAAAATGATAATATACTAGGATATAATTTCATATCTTTAAATATGATTGATAAAAACGTAACATAAAAAAGATTTCATTTAGTTTTACTATTAGTAATTCTCACGTGAATCCTCCAAAATTATTTGAAGCAAACATTTATATGAAGAGAAAATAAATGAATTTTTTTTAAAAAAAAAGAAAAATAAAAAGAAACAAATTTTTTCAAGAGAACTAAATTTTAAAGAACTAAATTTTTTTTTAATAACATTTCTCAACTATCCTTTTTTTTCTAAAACAATAAGACAAATTTGAATTATATGAATTTCATTATTTATTGATAATCAATTAATAATCATCATCATATTAAGTCATATAAGGTTATTTTAAGAAATTTATAGAAATTCCTTCTCCCGAAAAAAAA
>QZLH01002823.1:0-10748 GCA_003833135.1 Oehlia diaphana | reverse complement strand
TATAGAAGATAAAGATATTAAATTTTAATTTTTATTATATTTTTAATCGTATATTTTATTAGTTTAATATTAAATATTACAAAATAAATATTTACATACAAAAAATCATATTGTCTTTATTCTTATAAATTGTTTAAATGCCGAAACTCTAATTAAATCATATAGAAAGTATTGCCGAAACGCTGAAACAGTTTCAGCAAGTTACAGTAGTTTTGTGATTTTGATAGGTTTCACAGTTTTGGCATTTCTTGATGATTTCACGAAACTAGTTTTGGCAGTTTTACATAGCCATTCTCTCTAGTTTTGGCAAGCAACCTTAATTATTAAAGAAACTTATCCAATCAAATACAGAATGTGCAAGTAGTATAGAATTAGCGGTTATATAAAATGATCCCAATGTGTTTAACACCAAGTTTTTAAACCTTCAGATTTTATTTTCATATTGATTAGTTCTTGTCAAAGTAATATTAAACTTTGATGAGATTTATTAAAGTATCTTGTGATTTTTCTACAATTATTAATAAAATTTTTTATTTCTTCAATTTTAACTAAATCTGTTGCTATTAAATTAATAGTATAGGCAGCATATTTGATATTTGAAATACGTGAATATTTTTTTTGTATTTTTTCTCTTGCAACTCAGCAGTTAGAAGCAGAGTCTGTAACAATAGCTGCAAATTTTCTTGCATCAACTCAATAACTTTAAAAATTTCTGAAGCTAAACTTTCCAGTATATAATTCTAAAGAATAGTCTTGCAAAGAAATAAGATACTCTTTTCATTTAGTAGTTATTATCATATAGTTATATAAAGAATTTTCTTATTATAATAATCAAAAATTAATTAACAGATAAATAATATTTAACTAGAATTATTAGAAAAAATGATAGAACATAATTACACAATATTATTTATAGATTTTTAGATTAATTTTATTTATAGAATAGTTCATTTTAATTTTAGATTAGTTCTATTTATAGTTTTATTTAGTTAGTCGTTAGAAGAAATAAATGGTGCAGCAAGAGAATAGGTAGAAATAATTTCTTATAGTTCTAATAAGATTTTTGAAGAAAATATAGAATATATGAGAATAATTTTTGAATAATTTTTATAAATAGGAGTGGGATTCGATAGGAATTCTGCAGTCGTCAGACTCTGAAAGTTGTGAAAGGTATAAATCTTTTAGATTTTATTAGTCTGAAAGAACAATATTAATAAAATTATTATTAATTATTTTATTAAAGAATTATCGCAAATTGAATTTTGGTAAGAAATTTTGATTGTTGTACTAACCTTTATTTTTGACCAAGTATTATTTTACAAACTCTACATTACGTTGGTGGTAACATGAAGTAAATTTTTATCTTATGAGTGACGGGTGTCACATCATTTAGACATTCAACCATCTAACACTAGTATTATAAATAAGAAATTACTATTTATAAGTATACAAACTGAATAAGTATACAAACTGAAAAATTAATTAATTTAAATATATCGTACTTAATGTAAGATGTTCAGTATTTTTTAAATCATTATTAATATCTTTTTGTACACATGCAACTTTTTCATTCAACAATCTTTCAGATAATGTTATACGAAATGGTAATATATAAGCAGGATTAAGTTCTTTAAATAAGTCCACAACAAAAGGATTCTTTATTACTTCAAATGGTATGCCACCCATTATCCAAGCCTTTAAAAGAAACTGATTAATACGATTGCTAATTTGTAAAGGTAATGGTTGAAGTTGTGAATAAGAACTTCTGATATAGGTATTATCATTATTAGTAAGTTTATCACGCCAGTATTTTCTTATATCTTCAGGGACATTTGAACAATTATTCACAAGGTAAGCTTTTAAGATGCTAGGTTTACAAACTTTATTACAATGATAACAGGTTGCTTTGTAATGATCTGCATTTAATTCATCACCCATAATTATATAATTCCATATATTATCAAAAGACTTTTCACCTTTTCTTCTTTTTCGTGATTGTGCAAGATTTATATTTAGTTCTAATGAAGTAAAAGCAGTTGACATTTTGAAGATATGTTCTGAGTTTAGTACTAGTTAAATTTCAAAACTTAATATACTTAAAAGCAATTTTCAAATAAAAAATAAAAATAAAATGTTTATATTATTTATATTAAGTTTAAAAGTAAATACCTCAAAAGTTTATTAGTATATAAAGTCTAAAACATTAAAAGTTTATATAAAGTCTAAAAGTCTGAAAAAATCCATATAGCAAAAGTCATTTATGACATTATACAACAATGTAATGCTACTAATGGAACATTGAAAAAAAATGACATAACTGCTAAGGTTCAAAAGTTTGCACCACTATTTTTAATAGATAATAAAAATATTATTTGATAGATGATCATTAAATAAAGTAAAATTTTCTGTTATATTTTTATTATATGAGCGGGTATTACTAGTTAAAAAGGAGAAATCTACCTTTCATTCGAAATTGAAATATTTGACTTATATGATGTAAATTATTTATATGTCTTAATTTTAATAGCTAATAAATTATTGAGATAACGTTAAAAACTAAATATGCATATTATTAATCATTTAAAATTATCTGATGAGGAGATCAAAATTTTATTAGATCAGCAATCAGATAAATATTTAACTATCAAATCTCCACCTTTTTAACTGACTAATAAATTTAAATGGCAAAAATCTTTTGTATTATTAATACATATTTTATTAGTTATTAAAAATTAATAATATTAATTTTTGTTAAATATTTTATAATGAAATATAGGAAAAAAAACATTTTATAATTAAATAAAAAGTAAAATTTTTTTTGTAAAACCATACACTTCAATTAGAATAAAATTTTTAAATTTATATCTTATTAAATTAAAAAGAAAAGAAAAAGAACCTATTTAAGTTTCTCAAATTTTAAAATTAAAAATTACAATTTATGAAAATTATAAGTTATAAAATTCCATTTACAAGAGGCAAGCCTTACCTTTAAAAACCTATTTTTCTGGATCTCTAAGAAACCTATCTGTCTTTAAAAAAAGTAAAAAGAAAAAAAATAAAGGAAATAAAAAAATATATATCAATAAAAGCACTATCAGATATTACCTTATATTACTTTAATATAAGAGCTTTCCCTAGGTAAGGTATATTATATATATAATTTCTTATATAATATTGTATGTAATTTAAGATCTTTAGTTACCCCCCCCCCCCCCCCCCCCCCCTTCCAGTAATATCTGACAGCAGGATCACCTGATCACCTAAAAATCCTGACACCTACAATATTAACAGTCTATAATCCTGATACCTAAATCCTGATAAATGCAAATTCTGATTGAATCAAAATACAGAACCCCGATGATCTAAAATCTTGACATCCAAAATCTTGGCTGATATTCGATCAGATTAGTTAATTTTTTAATTCAATTGTGTCTAATTTTAGAAGATAAGGAATAGTTTAGTAATCTAGTAATATACTTTACATAATCCTTTTAACTAAGATAAAAATTTTTTTCTTTCAATTTCATTAATAATATAGTAATGTTAGTTAATTTATGAAATTTGCAAATAATTTACATTGGTATTAATAAAATTTACAATAAATTAACCCGTTACTGCATCAATGCATTTTTAAAATTATATTTAAAAAAAAAACCCTAGTGAATTTTGATTGTCAAGATTTTTAACTGTCGGAATTTGTGACTATCGGGATTTTATTTCAACGGGATTTGGGTTTGTCTGGATCTTGGTGTCGAAACCCTTGACAGCACCCTAACGTATAACATATCACCTGCATAGCACTATTTTGGTCAATTTACACGAATGATCAACATTGTGACGAAATATGTTTTTTTCGTCTTTCTCAAAATAATAAAAATATGGATTTCCCCCTTTTTAACTGACGCCCGCCCATATGTTCGAGAGATGTTCAACAGATTTTAATTATATTTTATCCTGTATTTCTAACATATGTTCGATAGATCGTAATCAAGTTATGATAGACTTAACAGAATTATCCTGCGATATGTTTAACATATGTCTAACATATGTCTAACATATTTTTCAAATTTATAGATTTCTGCAAAGTACGTTTAATCCTCCTAAACTTAAAAATAGATTTATCCCCTACATTTTTAATAAAGAGATTATATTTCCTCTTTTTCCTCCGATTAAATTGAACGATCAATGATTGATTAGCTTGATTGATTAGATTGATTACATGTTTGGTCGATTAAAGTTGGTTGAGTTTTAAATCTATTGACGATCAATTACCAAATTAATGGAAAGAATATGAAGATGGAATACGGATTTAATTTTTTATCGAGCGTTAGTAGTTATTATGTGTTTAATAATACGAATAAACTAAGAATCAATTTCAATAAGATCTATAAAAATATTGCGATTTGAGATTAATATCGGTTCCAAAAAGGTGCAGATCACAATGTCAATTTTAAACATATGCTAGCACATGGGAATGGCGTAACGCAAATATATTACGATCGGCTATAACAATTATAAATATCTTCGCCTGGTAAAAAAAAAATATATCAACTTTTGTCAATTTCAAATTCATCTATAAAAATGGTCTCTACTACTTCACTTAAAAGTCTCTTCTTTTACTTTTTTTTCTTAACATTTTTAATTGCGAAAGTTTATCCTGATGAATGTTCTATCGAACTACCTGCATGCGAATTTTGCATTTGTGATTGCGAAACAACATCAACTCGAGGGAGAGAATGGTGTGGTGCAGAATGTGCAGCTACATGTATTTCATGCCCTGAGTGTATTGGTTGAAAATTTATTCCATATGTCGTATAATATTCATTGCCGCATATTTACGTCAAACATCACTTAACAAGAATCTTTACGAATCAATATTTCCCAATTAAATTAATGAATAATTTTACTTTAATTTAAATTCCGTCTTTTTATATTTTCCTAATAACTTATTATTTATTTGCTATGTATTTATTCTATTTATATGTTATGTATTTATTTAGACTTGGATTTGTTAATTATTAATTTAAAAAAGCTCTTATTTACTAAATCCCAATAAAAAGTTTATGTTGGGTTTTTGTAAAAAAAATGTAAGATAAGTTTATATAACAAATTTAGTACAATTATGAGCATCCATTTGTACAATATCTGTAATGTTTTCGTATGGTATTTGAAATAAATTTGTTATAAACATGCATTATTTTTATATAGTATTTGAAAGTAATTTATTATAAATTTGCAATAGACTTGCACTTTATATTTGCGTTTTTGGTTTATTCTTCTAAATTTAAAATATAATAATCTATTAAACTCGCTTTTTTGGCTTGTGCTTTTGACCAGAGGTGGCAGTGCTGATGCCTGAAATTATGTTTTCAATATTATTCAAATTCTAATATTGTAGTGGGTTATGTACTAATTATACCAGTAATTTTACAGCTGACATATTCGAAGATTTTGTGATAAACTCTGTGCTGATACCAAGAATAATATACACATGTATAGAATCCATAAGAGAGGTGCTGGTAGGAGGGTTATCTGTTTGAGAAAGGGAATCTGTATCAAGTATCAACCAAAGAGTTAGAGTTGGTTTCAGAAGTGATAACAGTGCTAGTAATCATATTAAGGAGGAGGAGGAGCTGTAGAGTTATCATCAGCATCATAGAGTCATTAGTGCGGACTCTACATCAAACTTGAAAAGGATATGGAAAATTCTAGCAAATTAGAACTTTATGAATTAATAAGATTAAACAAATTAAAGCAATTTGTACCTTACAATTGTGAACTTCTAGAGTTCCGAACAGGTTGACCAAATTCTGGTAACCTGACAGGTTGACATGAATTTATCAGGGCAGGTTTAGCAATTGCAATTCAGCATCAGTTCAGGTTGTAACATCAATATAATCTGAATGACCTGTTGACCTGAAACTATGTTTTATATAAGTGAGTTATGGTATTATAATTCTGATTTTATATAATAAAAGTGAATTGCGATATCAGAATTCATATTTTTATATTGATTTTATATATAAAAAGTGAATTGCGGTATTGGAATTCACATTTTTATATTGATTTTATATATAAAAAGAAATTGCGGTATCAGAATTCACATTTTTATATTGATTTTATATATAAAATATGAATTGCGGTATCGGAATTCACATTATTATATTGATTTTATATAAAAAAGTGAATTGCGGTATCAGAATTCACATTTTTATATTGATTTTATATAAAAAAAGTGAATTGCGGTATCGGAATTCACATTTTTATATAGATTTAATATAAAAAAAGTTAGTTTGGTATTGCGATTCACCTTTTAATACGATTTTAATATAAAAAAGTAAATTGCAATATTTCAAAAAAAAATGCTTTGCCCATTTTTTTTTTAATATTTTAATAAAAATCCTGAAAATTTTCAGGTTTCAGTTCAGGTCAGGTTAAACAGATAACCTGATATAACCTGACCTGACCCATTTGGAACTCTATGAACTTCTAACCAATTAAGGGAATTTGGTTAACTTTAAAAGGTATAGTTGCTAGAATTGGTTCTTATCATGCTTAAGTTTCTTAAGGAAATGG
Source organism: Oehlia diaphana (assembly GCA_003833135.1). Classification (NCBI taxonomy): domain Eukaryota; kingdom Fungi; phylum Glomeromycota; class Glomeromycetes; order Glomerales; family Glomeraceae; genus Oehlia; species Oehlia diaphana. Next base: position 4,172 of record QZLH01002823.1, on the reverse strand, counting down.
TTACTTCTAAGGTTAAAGGTATGGAGTTCTGATCTGAAATCACATTCTGAAAAAAATTACTTTGGAAAAGATGCTTTGATATATGGAAGAATATAAAGATAATGTAATTAATCAAAAGTAATTATAAAGATTTTGACATTAAAGCTAATGATTAATATGAAATTAAACATTTTAATAAAATTCATATTAAACATGTCTTAAAATATAAGCAATAAAAGTTATAAATAAAATTATTTAAATAGTACATGCCTCAAAAAAAATTTTTTATATTCATATTGGTGTATCAATTTTTTGGATTATGTCATATATGTTATAAAAAATAGAAATTATAGAAGGGATAAAATGAACCTATGAAAAAGGAAAATGAGATGTGTACTAAGATATTTAAAAAAATAAAAAAAGATGTATGAAAAGAAAAAGTAAGTCACATTAAAGGAAAGAAATAAAACAAGATACGTAAAAAAGGAAGAAATAAAACAAGATGCATAAAAAAGGGAGAAAAAAATAAGATGTGTAAAAAAGGGAAGAATAAAATAAAATATGTAAAAAAGGAAAAATAAAAAAGACGCGCAAAGTAAAAAGAAATAGAATAAAGAAATGTAAAATAAAAAGGAAAAATAAAACAAGATATATAAATAAGTGAAATAAAGTAATAAATAAATAACATAAAAAAAAGGAAAGAATAATATAATGTATAAAAGGATACGGTAATAAGATGCACAAAGTAAGGGGATAAAGATGTATAAATAAATATTTTTTATTTATATACTTCAAATTAAATGAAGTATATTATTATTATTTTAAGTTATGTATTTCAAGTTTACCGAACTTCAATCTAAAATTAAAGTAAACAAAATAAACTTTTTTTTAAGAACTTTTTCTCTAATACAAATTTCAAACAAATTTAGAAATCATACAATTTTTGTTTATTAAATATCATAAATTTTAATAAATCTTACAATAATTATATGTTTAAACTTTATAAAAAAATAAAAAATGTTTAAATATAACAAATACTATACGAAAATTAGACAATTATTACAAAAATTAAATAAAAACTATATGAATTTTATACGATGACTTTTTACTGAAAATTAATTAATTTTAATTATTCAATTTTAAATCTTTATTTTTTGTTTATTGCATCAAAGATATTATTTTTTCTGGGCTAAACTGAATATAATATTGTAATAACTGAAAATTAATCGACAGATAAATAATTAACTGATAGATAAACATTTAACCGAAGGAATAATATTTAACCAGAATAGTTAAAAAAAATGATAGAATATAGTTACACAATATTATTTATAGTTATTTATTTTTAGAATAATTTATTTATAGTTTAGTTTAGTTTAGTCACGAGATAGTCACATGATAATATAGAAAAGATAGAAAATAGTAGAAATAGTTTTCTTAAATTGTTATAAAAAGGAGTGGTTTTCAATAAGATTTCCACAGTTCAGTTAATTTTTTTTAGTTTCAATTTTAATAAAGGTAATAAATAATTAAATTCGTCAACAATCTTAACACATTTTTTTTGCCGTTTTCTTATAAGTAAAATGTGTCACAATAATTTTATTATTGGTTAATAAATAAAATATGGAAAACTATCGCAAATTGAAATTTTGGTAAGAAATTTTAATTTTTGTTTTAATTTTTGTTCTAACCAAGCGAAGTCATTTTAAGAACTCTCATCACGTCAGTGGTAACATACGATAAATTTCTATCCTATGGGCGACAGGTGTCACAATGTTCTTATAGAAATAATGTTATATTAGTATTATAAATTACGAGAATCAAAATTATTATTCTTCATCAGTAAATTTTTTAAGGTAAAATCTGCGAAAATCTTCAGCCTAAATTTCTATACAGATCTGCTACAGCATAGCGGATATGCTTATATCACCTTGCCGATCATTTGCCGATCACTAATTCTGGATTTTAAAACTTATTGTAAAATCACAAATATTTTTCAAATAATGTGGCAAAAAAATAATAGAAATCCAAGTAAAAACACTAAATTATCATATGACTTTAATTATGTAATTATTAGCCCAATTTTAATAATATTATAAATATATTATTCGTATATGATAATTCATTAATTATTGGTAATTATCAAACAAAAATTGAAGTGCAAAGATGAATATGCGATTGCGAAACTTAAGAATTTGCATAAATAATTCTTATATTATATAGAATCTATAAAAAAATAATGCAGTGATCTGATTTATAATGCAGGTTTTTTATTAATAACATATTTAGTGAATAATTTCATAAAATGAATAAATATATGGATGCTTTGCAGTAGAAAGGGACGAAACTACTAAAAAAATTTAAATTTTCTTTTATATGCCAAAAATATTCTAAATGTTATAATTTGTTCAGATTTTATATTAACTTATTTTTTATTTTTTTTTGTAATTTCATCCCTTTCTACTGCAAAGCGCCCATATGTCAAATAATTATAAAAGCTAAAAAGTTTCTAATAAAATTTAATATACAATACAGTCAAACCTTTATATAACAATATGTCGGGATATATATGAAATTTTTAGGAAATATCGTTATATTAAAGTTATACCGATATTTATATGTTCTCACATATAGTGAGAAAATAAAATTTTATCGGTATATCAAGTTTTAAATAGTATATCGGTATATCGAATATCGGTATATCAAGGTTAGACTGTATATTAAAACCAAATTTAAGTTATTTGTAAAATTGAGTATATATTATTATGTAATTTTTTTTAGTAACAGTATTTATATTATGTGATATGATTGAATAAATGATCGGCAAATGATCACAAATATTGTAATAAAATAGGGATGTTCGCTATGCTATCTGCTACCCTGTCAACACACGTCAGAGAAAAATTTTAATAAAATCTGTACAAATCTGCAAGAGTTAAAAAAATCTGCAAATAAATCTTCAAAATTCTTCAAAACAGCTCAAATTCCAATTACTGTTTTTTAATATTAACTAATATTAGTTTATTTAATTAAAAGTAAAGCATTACAAATTTATGATATATACAAAATCAATTACTAATTAGGTTTCTATACTACAAATTAACATGTTTTTAATAGTTTGAACATTGTTTCACTTAGTTTGATTCCAACAAACAACTATTAAAATTTGTTTCAAGAAGCAGCTATATCCAGTGAAATCAAAAGTTTACTTTACAATTTTCTTATTTAGAACTATTTAGCTGAGAAAGCCATAGATGGACCTAATATTTTATTTAAAAAAACATGTCCTTAGGGCCCCGATCAGTTTTGGTAATTACTGAACTGAACTGATCAGTTTTGGTATCAGAACGGTTTCGGTATTCTGATTTATTGAACTGAACCTTTTGGTAAATTTACTGATCAGTTTTAGTAACTTTAGTTTCAGTATCAGTTTTGCGATTTACCAAACTGATTTACCAAACTGATATTTTCAGTATCAGTTTCGGTAAATTTTACTGATCATTTTGATAAATTTACCGAACTAATTTGCTGAACGTTTTGTGATTTTTTTTTGATAAAAAACGTAAAATATTTTTTATAGTTAATTTATTTATAAAAAAACATTTTGTAATGCTTTTTTTGACAATTTAATAAAAATGTTGTAAAACGTTTTTATTAGTTAATTTATTTTAAAAAAAAACATTTCGCAACATTTTTTTTTTTGATAATTTAATAAAAATGTTGCAAAACATTTTTATTAGTTAAATTATTTTAAAAAATAACATTTTACAACGTTTTTTTTTGACAATTTAATAAAAATGTTACAAAACATTTTTATTAGTTAATTTATTTAAAAAAAATGTTGTGCAACATTTTTTTTGATAATTTAATAAAAATATTACAAAACATTTTTATTAGTTAATTTATTTAAAAAAAACGTTTCACACCTTTTTTTTTTATAATTTAATAATTACGTGTATAAAAACATCTTTATTATTCCATAGTAAGTTCTCAAATTGACCCACGACCCACGGTAAATGCTTTAATTTACCATAAAGACATCCGCGACACACCCACGACACACCCGCAACACACCCACGATACACCTACGGCATACCCATGGCTTATCCAAATTTGTTTAACAAATTTGTTTAAACTATTTATTCCACATCATTGCAAGTTCTTATTGTGTTCATAGATTGTAGGCGTAATAA
>QZLH01002822.1:0-10792 GCA_003833135.1 Oehlia diaphana | reverse complement strand
TTTTATGTTTATTGTTGCACTCTCCAAATGCATATGGTAAACAATGAGAAATACAAGGATCATGAATAACTCGACCATCTGGATTAACTGTTAGTTCTTTTTTAAAACCTCGCTTTAATTGTCTTTTCAGCTTGTCGAGTTGGTCAAGAATCATATTCTAAAATATCTCTAGTAAGTAATTTATATGTTATTGTGAAAGGTAAATATGATTTAATTTTAACTAACCATAATTGTTTTATCCTTGAAATTATCCCGTATTATGTTGGCCAAATTCTCAAATACCTCAAATCCATAATCATTGCAAATTTGACATAAACCTCTAAGATCATCACGGTATTTCAAATTGGTGGACACAGGTCAAAAGATGCCAAATCAGTCACCAACCAGTTAACAATCGGATACCCGATTGATGCCTGGTTGGTAACTGATTTTTTCAATTTGATACCAATCGGGCTGCCCGATTGATAGTTGATTTCTGCCAAAATCCGACAACAACCAGCTATCATCTGGGCTGCCCAATTGGTGACAAATTGAGAGTCAATTGATGGCCGAACGATGGTCAATTAATGGTCAATTGATAACTGATTGATGACTTATTGGATTTGCTTAATCTGATAGCAATCGGACAGTATTTGATTAATGACCGATTGGTAGCGTATGAATGACCGATTGATAATGTATTGATGACTGATTAATAGCTGATTTGTAATAGCCGATTGGTAAATGGACCAATAATCGGTTTTATAAAATGTTTATGATGCACCTATTTTATTTATTATATATTTATTTACGCATTATTAATTACAAATTATTAAAAACAATGGTTTTAATTCCAGCCTACATGCGCTTTATTAATTACAATTTATAATATATTCAAAAATTTGATTGTACAATCATAGTTGTAAATATAATTTATTTCAAATAGGACTTATATCAATGTATACAATCATAATAAAAGTAATATGATTAAGCGAAAATCAGTACGTTTTTGTTTCTGATTGTTCTGATTGCTAATAGGAACGAATTTAAAAATAAAGAATTAATAAATGTTATACATTAAACGATGATGAAATATTGCTTACCAAACTCCTAACAAATGTCCATCAGAAATCGAGTTTTCCGATTACTGAAAGTAGGAACAGCTTAAAGACCATCATGTTAATCATCGAATGAATGAAATTCGTCAAAATCGATAGATATATAAATTCGTTTCTAAAAATGAAATAAAATACGGTTCATTTCTGATTTTTTGAGAAATCTTGCGAATTAGAATATGAATAAGGGCGTACATTAATCGATCAATCAACATGAGCAACTATTTAATAAAGAACCGCTGACAAATGCAATAATTAATTTTCGCTCCTCGGCACAGTACTTCTACATTTCGTCAGAAATCGAGTTATCCAATTGCTGAAAGTAGGAGCAATTTAGATCTGACCGAAACGTTAATTATTGACACGTTAAATATCTCAAACTAATTGTGCTAAGAATGAACTCACCTTTAATAAAGTTCGTCAAAATCGGTAAATACACAATTCGCTATTGATCGCAGAAAATATGTAGGTAGGGTGAGAATCGGCAGTGTTTTTGATTTTTCAAGAAATCTCGCGTATTAGCTAATCTTACAAAATATGAGTAGTAAGGTGTACGTTAATCAATCAATCAACGCAACCATTAAATGGCACGACCACTACATCTTCACCGCTAACAAACTGTAGACTTTTCGCTCCTTTTGATATACATGAAAAAATACACATAACTATGTTATATATAAAAAAAAAAGCATACCTATTTTACTCCATTAGCCCACCATAAAACTGGTCATAGTTACTGATATCAGAAATTGAGTTTGCCGATTGCTGAAAGTAGGAACAATTTAAAGATACCGTCACGTTAATTATCTAAACGAATTGTACTAGGAATGAACTCACCTTTAAAGTTCGTCAAAACTGGTAGTTACACTTCTCTTTTGATTGAAGAAAATGAATTTAAAAATGTATGTCGGTAGGGTGAAAATTGGCAGTGTTCATTTCCGATTTTCAAGAAATCTCATGTATTAGCTAATCCTACAAAATATGAGTAAGGCATACGTTAATCAATAAATCAACGCAACCATTAAATGGCACGATCATTATTACATCTTCACAGCTAACAAACTGAAGGCTTTTCGCTCCTTTTGATATACGTGAAAAAATACACATAACTATGTTATATATCAAAAAAAAAGCATACCTATTTTACTCCATTAGCCCACCATAAAACTGGTCATAGTTACTGATATTAGAGATTGAGTTTGCCGATTGCTGAAAGTAGGAACAATTTAAAGATACCGTCACGTTAATTATCTAAACGAATTGTGCTAGGAATGAACTCACCTTTAAAGTTTTTCAACACTGGTAGATACACTTCGTTTCTGATTGCAGAAAATGAATTTAAAAATATATGTCGGTAGGGTGAAAATCGGCAGTGTTCATTTCCGATTTTCGAGAAATCTCATGTATTAGCTAATCCTACAAAATATGAGTATATCAATCAATCAACGCAACTATTAAATGGCACGACCACTACATCTTCACCGCTAACAACAAACTGAAGGCTTTTCGCTCCTTTTGTCTTTGAAGTATCCGTTACGAGATAGTATTCCCAACGTGTGATTTTACAAAAAATGTCCACCCTTGATGTGGAAGGTACTTAGGAACCACCTCGTCTCCCGATTAATGAGACCCTAGATCAGAGGAGGCTAGCCTATCGGGTACAAGCATCTTACAACTTCATCCCTAGGTAGTCAAAAATCTCAGGTGGTTTCAGACCACAGCGTACTATATGTAAAAATATGCATGAAAAAAAATACATAACTAGAATGTTATATCAAAAAAAAGTATACCTATTATTACTTACCATAATACTATTAGACTCATCAGTCAGGCTTGCCTTTAAATGAAGTTTATCAAAATCGGTATATATACATTTCATTTCTGATCGTTGAAAACGAATAAAGTTTATTTCGTTAGAAGTGAAGATCAGTACAAATATTCGCTTACTATTTTTAAAGTTACACTCAGTAAAATGAAAATCAAAAGAAATATGCATCGTCGTTTTATATTTCACTTCGATTGAGTGCGAGGAGCAAAGAAGTATTAAATTCATCAAAAAATTGGCATGTTCTCGCACCTATAAAAACAGGAGGATATTTGAAACACAACTCAATGAAACCTGTTTTACAAAAAGGAAATAGTGAAGTTAGCGATAAATAACAGTTTCCATATCTGTCTCCAGAATAAAATTGGAATATTCCCGTTCACGATTGTTGAATGTGAAAGTGCTTATTATTATTAATTTGTTATAAACTCGTACAGCTGAGTAACTGACATACCAGTATGTCAACCATTGTCAGTAAACGAGTCCAATAATTTCACACCATATATTATAAAGTAAACGGTGATATAATAAGCAAAAATAAACAAAAAATAGGCAACGCATTCATAAGATGGTATAAGAAAAATTCGCAAATAGGCAAAACGGCAAAAGAAGAAAAATTCGCAAATAGGCAAACGGCAAAAAGAAGAAAAATTCGCAAATAGGCAAAATGGTAAAAAAAAATATTTGTTTCCTGTTGTAAACAAAATGTGCTTATTTTCATATTTATCGTAATCAAACAGAGATCTGGCCAATCAGATTAAATTTTGATGATCCAGATCAATAATAAAATTGGACTATTTGCGTATTATAGCAATATATTTAATATATTTGCAAATAGCAGCAGCTTTTAAAGAAAACTAATTATTGCAATCAGATACCGATTTATTAGTTAGCCCGACTCGTGAAATTTACAAAATTTAGCAATAACCCACGCTTTGCGTATATATGTCGATTTCTAAATTAATGTCAAAAATAATCTGGCTGGTAATCCGCAGCTAGATTAGCTTGATATATCGGTATATCGGTATGATTGTCAGTTGATGAAATAAAATAAAAAAATTAGGTATTGTGAAAATTGAACCAAAAAGGTTGTCACAGTCTTTAATTTCTTTTCAATCTATTTGACTCAAGCATTATATTTACTGATATATTTATTAAATTTACTGATATATTTATTAAATTTACTGATATATTTATTAAATTTACTGACATATTTCATTTATTTTGTAATTTACTAATCGCCTTGGCAACTGGATTTTTTAATGGCCCATCGTAGCCTGATTTTGTCCAACTAGGTGCGCTATTCGGCGCTGTTTCTTCAATGTACTCACTAGGCTTGTACACCCGTTCACGCTTTTTGTCGCCTTTTGTTGTATTACTGTCAACATAGTACAAAAATCTGCGCAGCTTTGTTTTAAAATGAATTAGCATATGCCAGTTATATGTAACCCATTTCAATAAATTCACTTACAGTACTGGAGTGCCATCACAGGTTATGCATGACGATTATGTTTTGCTCGTCCTCGCTTTCTGAAATTTCTGGGCTATGATAGCCATTTTCTGTGATTATTGGCTGCAATTCTTCGTTACTGAACTTTTGAATCAACGGATCATTAACATTTTTTAAATTGTTGATGGTCTTTGATCTTTTTTTTCTTTTCTATTTTATAAAAAACTCGTAAATAAATAATGATGATTAGGATGATTAGTAAAATATAACATTATATTTACCTCCGATCGTCGTGAATTTTGGTGTTTCCGTTCTGTTTCTTTCTTTATATCATTTTCTGATTTATTTTTGACCCGAAGATTGTCCCTTTTGTGGCGGTGCTGCTGATGATCATCTCGTATATGACACCTTCTCCTATGGGGTAGGTGTCAAGATCCAATGTTTTCATTAAATTTGACACAATCGTTTTAACTACAAGATCCTTTTGAAACTTGAACGTTTTTTCGATATCTAATTGAGTTTCCTGAGGCATTCTTGCCTGATTCCAGAATAGATCTCTCTAAAAATATATTATTATCGGTAAAATTTATAAAAAATAAAAAATACAGCGAAAGTTTTGTTTACCCTTAATGCTTCTCTCAAATCTTTGGACATTTCAGATACATGTTGGTATCATCGTTCTTTTGACCTTTTTCTTTTCTTGTCATCTCTTGGCCTAGAATCAGAATCAAGAATTTGAGTGCCTTTCGGGTTTAATTCTATCAATTGTATATTGACCATTAAGCAGTGAATCAGAATGTTTAGAATACAATAAGCAGAATTATACGACATACTAAATGTACCTAGTTCCAATTCTGATTTTGATTCTGATTCCGAACTAGATTCGTATAAGATTTCTGATTCCGGGCTGCTTTTTGTATAAATTTATAAATATATCTCAATTTTTGATAAGTTAACTGACACGAAGGGTTACTTACTCTTTCTTACGAAGCTTTTTGTTTCCCATTTTGTAAACTCTATTGAAAGTTATGTTGAAAAAAAAAGAGAAAGTTATGTATCGGTTAGCCTCCGAGGTTCTCTTTGAGATAAAAAAGGTCCAGTTCTTTATCTATTAGGAAGCCTTGTTGGTAGAGGGCTCGGAAGCCTTCGGGCTTTTGACTTCAGTCGTTGCAGAAATCCAACGACAAGATTTTATAACTTTACTTACTATAAAGGACTGAAAGAACTGAAAATTTTAGACCAAAAAAAAAGACTTTTATAATATGGTAAAAAAGAACGATGTTTCGCTCTGCAATATAATTAATTCGCGAATGTATCGTTCTTAACCCACCACGTGGTGCTGATCTGCATAATATATTTTAATAAGGGGTCAAGATGATGTCACCAGAAGGGTCAAGTCTGATATTTTTGCAACTAAATCATTTGAGTGAATTACCAAAACGGACGGACCGCGTGATAATTTTTTGGTTTCGCTATAGTAAAACCTGATTAATATTAATTTTTCATTAATACCCCGTACAATTTCCTATCTTCACATGCCATTAAGCAATAATAGTCTATTCAGACCAGAAATTGTACATATTAAAAGCTCTTTATTCGTTGATTTTGACATTCATAAATAGGCTATAAGATACATACGTAGAAATTCTCAAATTTTTCATTGAACGCTTCGATCTTACTAAAACATAATCATGTCTACAAAACTTAGATATAAAGTATCATGTGATTGCAAGGAATGCAATGGCAAATATGTTGATGAAAGAACCAGAAAAAGACATCTAGATTTAGAATGTCATTTAGCGTCTAGCGTTTCCGGATTTGTCCCTTTTTTACCCAGAAACAATCGGATTATACCAGCACATACCATCTATCATAGTCCGATCATAGAAGGATCATCAAGATCAAAAGAAATGACCAGACAAGAAGAGTCAACATCATTTAATAATAATTATGAATCAGATTTTGCTGGTTTTGTCCCTCAAAAAAGGCGTAGACAAGACCAGTTTCGGGAACCGGAAACTAATAAGGAAAGCAATGAACTGATTAATCTGATTAATGAGTATGAATATGAAGGTGACATTTCTCCAGAAGACAATATGGATTTGGATGACGATCCTGTTGAACAATTTGCTGCGCCCGAAAATGATTCAGAATTTGCATATCCCGACACAAATGTTAATATTGCAGATTCTTGGATATTAACATGGATATTCAAATATCAAGCAAGATTTTGCTTGCCGGATGTTGCACTAGATTCTTTAATAAAGTTTTTTCATCAAGTATTAATAGATGCTAATCAGACGAGATTCAAAGATTTCCCGTCTTCTTTATACACTGCGACTAAGTTATTATGAATCGATAACCAATCTATGACTTACGCAGTATGTCTGAGCTGTAATACATTATATAATATAGCTGATGTTGTTGCGGATGAAGGATTTAAATGTACGCATATAGAATTTCTAATGAAACTGAAGGAAAAATTTTGCGGAATGGAATTAACTGTGCAAGTACCGCATGGTAATGGAAATAAAAGACGCCCCAAATTGTTATTTCCATTGCCGAATTTGAAAATACAGATAAACAATTTGTACCAGAGACCAGAATTCAAGCAACAACTATGAAAATAGACCAATCGGGATGTAAATAATGGTATGTTAGCAGATATTTATGACGGTAAAATCTGGAAAACTTTTTCAGACACTTCAGACGTCCCATTTTTTACACCGGAGACTGCAGATTTCCACTTGGGAATTATGATTAATCTTGATTGGTTTCAGCCTTTCGAGTCATCTGTATACAGCTGTGGGGCTATTTATGGGGTTATTTGTAACCTACCACGTGAAATTAGATTTAAAAAAGAAAATATGTTAACGCTTGGTCTACTACCAGGACCAAGCGAGGTTAAGTTACACAAAATTAACTATTATCTCGCTCCGATTGTTGATGAGTTATTAGAGTTCTGAAATGGGATTGAGATTCCCGCCGCTGAAAAAAATATCTGATTGGCATTAATATGCTGTTCGAATGACATTCCTGCAGCGAGGAAGCTCTGCGGTCACATATCAGCATCAGTGAGCTGCCATAGGTGTTATAAAACTGCAAATTCAAATGGAAATGGAAATAAGTCAAATTTTGGCAGCTTTGATGATATGGTTGACTGGTTTGTAGAAAGAAATTTGGATGAACATCGACGGAATGCTGAGCTTTGAAGACTGTGTAAATCTGAGGAGAAAAGAAAACGTCATGTGAGTTCAACCCATGTTAGATAATCCGAACTGCTTCGATTGCCGTATTTTAATCCGATAAGATACCTTGTCATAGATCTAATGCACTGTTTGTTCCTCGGAATAGCCCATTGGATAATTAAAAAATTATGGATCGATGGCAACAAGATCACGAAACAAGATCTAGAAAAAATGGAAAAGCGAGCAAAATACATACAAATACCCACGGATTTGGGGCGTATTCCAAATAAAATCACAACTGGAAAAGGATTTTCCAGATTTACAGCCGACCAATGGAAAATGTTTATTCTAATTTATGCTATCCCATTGATGTGGGATTTGCTCGCTGAACCAGATTGACAAATTTTGGGGAATTTCGTTAGAGCTTGTTCTCTGCTAGTTTATCGAATTATTGACTGTGACATATTGAACAAAGCTCACGAACGTTTGCTCAAAGTTGCAACGTTAATTGAAGAAAATTATGGTCTGGAAAGAATAACCCCAAACCTCCATTTGTGTCTTCATATTGCCGATTGTTGCCAGGATTATGGTCCATTATATTCTTTCTGGTGTATTTCCTTTGAAAGAATGAACGGTATCCTCGGTAGGTATTTTGTGAACTGTTTAATCGTTTAAGCTTGCTAATAATTTATTAAATAATATATCAATAGGCTTTTTTCCCAATAGTAATCGTCAAATTGAACCCAAACTTTTACGAATTATAATGCGGAATTGAAGACTTGATAACCTTATATCCGTTCAATCAAATAATGTTAAGCTTGTTGAAGCTTTAAAATTAATTCAACCACGATCAACTTCCGGAAGTTTGGCAGCTTACGATAATTTTAATTACACTAAGCTGTATCAATTTAGAAAGGTATTCTTCCAAGAAGTTGATGAAACGATTGTTGGTAGTGAACCATTTCCTGGAGAAATGCTTACGCCATGTAAAAATCGGGTTGCCTTGCCTGATGATATTTATCAAATCCTAACCGAATATTATAATATTGCTTACGACTTGCAATTTGTAACAATTGCTGAGTCAACATCAACCAGTTCAAGAGATGCAATAGTTGTGCCAAATATGGTTGATCAATTTGGGCGGGTTAGGATCTCAGCAGAAGTGTTTGGATCGGCAATAGCACCCCGATACCTGAAAAACGTCAATGTTTTGGCGAAATTTATCCAAAACAATGAAATGACCGACTTATTTCCAGGTCAGGTACAGTATTATTTTGAACATACTGTGAGAATTTCGGGTGAACTTAAAACACATCGATTAGTATTTGTACAAGTATTGATGGTGATGAAAAAAGCTCAAATATTGAACTTTGGCAAAATGAATTTTATGAGATAGAGCGAGATTGTTTAATTCCAATTCATTACCTATATAGTCGCTTTGTATCTGGTGAATTTGTAATTGGCAAAAAGAATCCTATCACATATAATGCTGTAATCCCAATAAATAGGCAGTTTCATTTGTGAGAATTTTTACTGGTATAATAGAATTCTATTGTTTGGTGAAAATATAAATTTTAAATATGCAGATTTACTTTAACATTTAATGGAAGGGTATGATGTATTATATTTTTATTTTGAGTAATTAATTAGTTACACAACTATTTCAATTCAAGTAACTAAAATGATAGTTAAATAACCCTTCAACTGTTGTTAATATACAAAAAAGATCAGAATATCAAGACTCGGGCCGGTCTAAAGGACTCATGGCATCCAAGTCAACTGGTCCAGAGAACTCATGGTCATGGTCAAATTTTCTGGAAAGTAATGCATACAGCAGGTACTGAACTCAGAAATATAATCCAGGTATTACATTCCCTAACCAATACGCCACTGCAGCATTAAAGTTACAATAAAAAAGTTCCAATATAATTTATTTGATTGATTTTCTTATAAGGTAATCATGCATGAGTAATTAGTCTGTAAGCAGCAATAAAAATCGTGCCTATTATAAAAAACTCATGATAAATAAGTTCATCAGCTTTCTGCCGGTCATCTCTTATGATTGAAAATTTTTTTGAAAGTGGATTGTAATTGTCAGTTTCTTTTTATGGTTATCGATTTTCTTTTATATAAACTGATTCCGCTTTAATATAATAATAAACATTCTTAACAATTATCTTATATTCATACCAGTTTTTTCTTATAGTTATTGGTCTTTCGTACGAATATCGCATTTTTTTTTTGATCTCATTTTTTTGTAAATAGTCAAAGGTTATAAATTGATTTTTATTTTAATCCTAGGGGTTATAATGGACCAAAAGCATACACATAGTAGCCTTAAATACATTAGGCAAAACCTGATACAAAAGAATGAGAATTTAACGCGAGTAAATTACTCTTTACAAATAATGTTGAATCATGCAATGATCAGGGATATAGAATCTCAGAAAAAGGTTGTAGAATTAGAAAACTGTAATCGTGCGTTAATGGAAATCATGAGTATGCAGAAAGAAGCAAATGATTTTCTACAACAAAAGATCGATATATTAGAAACTCAACTATCCCTACTTAATAATTCAGAAATGGGAACTTTATTAAATAATCAAGAAGTGAATTTGTTCAGCAGTGCTCTGATGTTAGCATCCTCTGTCAAAATAAATAATATCAGAAGTGAGGAGGGTGAGGAGGATGAAGACGGTAAAATTAAAATACATGAAATATGTGAGTAAGTCTTATTTCAATATAATACTTGTCAAATAATAAAGTCAAATAATAAATAATAGAAAAGTTTGTAAGTCAATGATATATCTTATTAACATATAACATATACCGGTGTTGCTTAATTTCTGCAAATTTCGCGTATCATATTACATCATTACATCGTTACAGTCAAATAATAAATTATAGAAAAGTTGTAAGTCAATGATATATCTTATTAAATAACATATAACATATACCGGTGTTGCTAATTTCTGCAAATTTCGCGTATAATATTACATCATTACATCATTACAGTCTAATGATTAATTGTCAGATTTTAATTTATTAAATCTATTAATCATTTAATTGTTAATTGTTAGAACAATTGAAAATTGTTAAAATTGTTAAAAATAATGAAAATAATCGATCTGAAAAAAAAATACTGATTTCTTTCTATACTGTGGATATTTTTATGTTTTTTAAAAAAATTTAAAAAATTTGAATTAAATATGTCCACATATGGGCCAATTCTTGG
>QZLH01002821.1:0-11020 GCA_003833135.1 Oehlia diaphana | reverse complement strand
TGGCGTAAATAAATTAAATATTCTCCTTGCAAGTTGAGTGAACGTCACGAGAAAAAAATTTATAAATTTATTAGATCAGTCTGTGTTTAAATTTTATTTTTTTACAAATACAATTATGACCGACACCGACCGATTATCGGTGCGGTATGATACCAATGATTGTTATTTAATAATGTTAATGTATTTCGTACATGATTTGCATACAATCAATTTTTAATTGTAAAGTAATTGTAAAAATTTGCGTCTGCATAATTAAATATTAATCGCGAATTAATCATCGGTAGATCTTTATTCTATATAAGGTTAATTTTGACTTTGTCTACGAGCAAAATTTAACATTGCCTCTTAACAAATTTAGCAATTTATGATTTTGGTGTGATGATCAATTTTAATTATTATAAAAGGAAATTTTATTGTTGTATTCTGTATGACCGTATTACCTTTATTATCGAATGTAATACAATGAAATGTTAATTTTTAAAGAAATCTATAAATTAAATTTTCTATTTAATGGTATTATTGACAAATATTTCCTTTTTCCTACGCACACACTTTTGAATTTTGTAGCTCTACATAGTATTCTATGAACAGCTATTATTGAGTCACAACCTTCCTGAAAGTATTCAGCTTGCTATAGTTTAGCATTTGATATTTCTGGTTCCATAAATTTCTGTTTAAACCAAATATCAGAGGAAGGTGCACTTTTATACCACTTAACATATGCTAGAAGATGTTTTTTTGGTCCTTCAGGTAATCTAAGTGTATGTTCAAAATAATATTGAACATCTCCTGGGTATATGTCAACTGACTCATCATTAGACGCTTTCCATTTTGCAAGAATAGTTACATTTTTTTCTTGATGACCCAAAATCATAGATCCAAATATTTCAGCACCAATTTGTAATCTTGCGTGTTGATCAATTATCAGGTCCATAAATCCTAATATTTCATTTTGTTCTTTTTCATATAATATAAAATACCATTCACATAGAAATCTACGCAATTCTAAAGGCATAATAACATTGAAACACAAAGGATTAAGCATTTGACCTGGTAGTGACAGATTATGGTGCAAGTTCAATAGGCTACCAATAGGGTAACCTATTGATAGCTGATTGATAACCTATTGAAAGCCTATTGATACCCTATTTAACTAATTTTGACCTGTGTTGTATATAGGTATTTTAAACCCAGGCATGTGATTATTACCATTTTGACTAATAGTATAAACTTCAAAATTAGTAGGTAAATGGATTTTTGCTTGCTTTACAAGTTTACCTAAGGCATCAAAAAAGCTTTTGAATGTCAGTTTTGACTTTACCTATGAATAATTGATTTTGCCAATCACTCTTAAAAAAATTTAGGAAATAATCAGCAAAGACAGTTTTCATATATAAGTCAAAAACGGCATTTAAAACCCTCTTTGAGCCTTAAGTAAATTTGCAGAGCAGTTAAAAGTACATTTATTGCATAAAAAAAGTAAAAGGGTGTGACAGTGGTGTTATTATATTTCACATAATCGTGTTCAAACATCCTGTATAAACTTTGAAATTTTCTTTAAGAAATTATGTTTGAAATGCAGGTTTTTGAAATTACTTATTCATGTAGAATTTACACAACTTTTTAAGATATAAATCATTAAAGTGTTTTTTAATCATGTTTTTATGTGTAAGTTATTTAAAATCATGTATTTAAGAAATTATTTCAAAATATAAAACTTTGAAAGTACATATTCATATAGAATCTATGCAACTTTTTAAAATACGCCTTATTGAATAACTGTTTTTCAGTGTAAATTATACAAAATCGTATATTTATAGATTTTTACGTGTTTATTTGTTATAAATAAATATCATATCTGATCTCACGTGACGTGACATTGCGGAATTTTTTCAGGGTAGTTGCGTCAAGTGACCTATTGTAATGTAATTAGTATACAGGAGTATGATTTTAAGTGTGCAAATTTTTAAGTTGTTAATTTTACAGATAAGGAACGTTGTGAAGCTTAAATTTGATTTTTTTTAGGAAACATTCCTTTTTGCTTTTTAGTAAGTTCCGCGAATTGAGTCCAAAAATTTGGAGTGATAAGCTTCGTAACGTTTCGTTATGAAACTTTTAATTTTTTTTTTTATTTGAAACATTTTCTAATGCTTCATTATTTTCTTTTTTGTAGGCTTCGGATCAGGTGTTTGGAATAATTGGATTGATTGGGTCGTAAGTTTCGTACTTTTGTTTTATGAAACTTTTATTGTTTTTTTATTTATTTATTTTTTTTTTTAATTTGAAGCATTTTCTAATGTTTCTTTTTATTTTTTTAGTGGGTTCAGTAAGTTTTGTAATGAAAGTTATGAAACTTTCAATTTTTTGTTATTAAAAACATTTTAACGTTTCATTCAGGTTCGGGGCTTACCTTAAGTGTGTAAGGATCTACACAGGATATTAAAGATATATATATTGTGCGTCAGGTGGCGATTTGCGTCAGATGACAGCTGACGCACAACATTATACATCTACAGTTAATAGTATAACAAACATCAATAGGCTAAATAAATGGGAGTACCGCGTACGTTTCAGTATGATATTGCGGCAACATGAGAATTTTTAGACGAGACGAGGATAAAATGCTGTAATGGCCAATACTATATAGATAATAGTTATTGCTTTCTATACACTTGTATATGTGAATAGAAAATATGTAATTATTTGCCGATTTTAATTTAACACTTATTAGAAGACTCTTCTAAAGTATGAAAGTATGAAAAATAATATTCATGCTGCTGCAAAAAAAGGGAAAACCAAAATCTTAAAAAAGAAAAAATATACATTTTCAGATCTTTACTACATGTCAATTTCATTTAATTCATTCTTGCAAATAAAGGTTTCTTTTAAAGGCGTACGGCTTATAGAGAATAAATCCTTGTAAAGCATATAATATCATATTTTTTAATTTATTTTTTATACAGTCGTACCCCTATATAGTCACGCAGTTGGGTACACACTTTTGGTGTGCTTATATTTAGATGTGACTGTATAGAGAATCCTCCATACAGTTATCTCTCTATAGAAGTTGTATGAATTGTAAGTTTCTATCACAGAAAAATATTAAAACAACGGGTATACATTGCAGTATGTGTTTTTTTGCATTTGGAACAATAGATATCTTAAGGAAATGATAAATTCAAATGTGTTAATCAATCATTTATTAGCAGTAAGTGCTATATATGAAACGGTTATAGAAGAATCACATGATACAATATAGAATTCGAATATATTTATTATTGAGCACACATATTTGGTGTGATTGTGACTATAATCATATTGTGACTATATAGAGGTCGTTTTCTTAATTAAAAATTTGGGCACAAAAATCTTGTTGACTATATAGAGGTTGAGTGACTATATAGAGGTGCGACTGGATTCATTTTTATTTAAAAGAAAAAATAAATACAATCTTTGTAAATTGAAGCACGTAATCGTGTTACCTCTACCCCTAGGTACTACTTACGTGTTTATTATTTTTTCAATAATCATTTCAAATTGAACGGTCTGAATACGGGCAATTAACACATATCTGATATGAACAGTCACTGGTTGCTAAGAATTATTCATGACAATTACAAAAACAAAATATTTAATCTACTATTCTATTCTAATTTTGATGAACATCTTGTTTCACAAGAATCATCATTACGTTTCACAAGTTTGGATTTCTATAATATTTTATTTGTGTGACAAAACCATCTGACCTGAAACTGTTGATTGGTTGGCTTGAGTAGTGTAAGACAAAAATAGTACTATAAGTACATATATATTTTTTTTTAAAAAAAAAAGTTATAAAATGTATAACTTCACGTCAGATAATGCCATTGTAACAGTAAAAATTAAAAATGACCTGTCATCAACACATGCCAAGACAGCCCGTTTAAACCTTACAGATGATTTATTAAAAGTTCGTCAAGTACTTGAAGTGAGTGGGATTGTTGATAACACGTTATTGTTTTTAAGAAAGTATCTTAATAATGATAATGATAATAAAACCTATGGATTTGCAGAAATAGCATTTGAAGAGGAGGAAAGTTTTCATTTAAATGAAATTATTGATAAAAATGGTAATATTTTATATTTAAAACAATGTTCAACACCTGATTGGAATTATTTGAATAAATATTATAAATTAGATTATGGATGTACCATGACTTTTAATGGAATTAAGAAAGCATATAAGAGAGCATTTGTAATGAAAGATTGTGAATTGACTAGTATTGGTGCTGAAGGATATCGGGAAGGGTTCGTTGAATTTAAGTCAAATAATGATCGAATTATGAAAAATAACTTATTTTTTAGTACCGAGATTAATGTAAAAAGTTTGGAAAAATTAGGAATATCAACTGGAAGTATGGAAAATAAAGGAGTTAATTCTGAAAATATTTCTTCTTATCATTATTCAGAATATGGAAAAGTATCATTAAAATATGGTGATCATCTAGAACCGACTCATGAATTTATTAAAGAAGTAGAAAATGCATTTAAATCTGAAAATCTTGTTGAAGAACTTAAAAAAATAACTGAGCAATACGGTCAGTTTATTCCAACTG
The DNA here is from genome assembly GCA_003833135.1 of Oehlia diaphana. Taxonomy (NCBI): domain Eukaryota; kingdom Fungi; phylum Glomeromycota; class Glomeromycetes; order Glomerales; family Glomeraceae; genus Oehlia; species Oehlia diaphana. The sequence goes on along the minus strand of QZLH01002821.1, from coordinate 6,425 downwards.
AAGTAATTTTAGGTGGTAGGGCTTATTTTAATGAACATATAAATGAAAAGGTTCCGGGTACAAAATTAATTGGAGGAACACAGTTTGAAAATTTTGATGAAGTAGCTTGGGCAGAATCTTTAAAAAATTATAAAAGTTGGGATCTTATAGAACTTCGAAAACCTACTAGCATTTTTCAACTTTTACCCTATGATTTACGTATACAAATCATTGAGTCTGTTGGGAAAAGAATTCATCATTCAGACTTTGTAGATTTTGGCTATTATTTAGAAGAATTTGGCAAACCAAAAATTTTAAAATTCAAGGATTTTATACCTTCAGATATCTTAAATATTATTCAAAATAAAGAAGCAGATTGTAATATTTTTGCAACTGTTGTTGATATGAAAGAATCAAAAGATGATTTTTTTACTTGTCAAGTCCTTTGTCCGCCAGATGGAAACCCAAGTCTTATAATTCATTGTATTCAGAAGAAATTTAAGAAATATCAATGCAAATTAAGAATTGGATGGATGGTAACTGGGTATTATACAGATTTCAGTTTTATACTTTCAGATTTTAAAGTTCAATTAGAAATCTTGAAGACTGAATTTAGTATGCCAAATAATTCAAATAAATCTTATGCAAAATTATTAACGGTTAAAAATTCATTTAGCAATATTCCTCCTTGTTTGGGATGTCCTGTATTAACTAAGTTGGATTCTTCCAGTGATTCCCTTGTTATTGGATATCATTTTTTTAATGCTCAAGAAGAAAATAAAATTGGGGTGTACACTTTTTCTTATTGTTTAAAAAATAATCACCATGTAAATTTACCTAAATTTACTTTCTATACCCTTATAATTTCAAATGCTTATAACATAGTCTCTTTTGACTATTCGCTTTTAAATAAGCCATATATTGATTTCAATAATACAAATCCGAAATTTATTAGTTTATATTCTACAAAAAGAATTAATTATGGACCAATTTTTCTGAAACAAAATAGTAAAAAAATTAAACCCAAAATTATCAATTGTAAAAATAGAAATTGTCCTATTTGCAAAAATGAGACGATAATAATATCAAAAGATAGCATCAAATGTGTAATCTTTGGTCCATATATCAGGTTTTTTTATGATTTTATGATTCTTATCTGTTATTACTTATTTTTAATTTTTCATAATTATGTTAATAATGAGTGTATTTTTTCCAAAAAAGGGACGGCAAATTACCGATTCAAGAAAAATCGATGGTAACATCATTAAATACATTAAATACAACATATAGTCAACAAGATGAACCTGTAAAAAACATACTCAACGAATTAAAAGTTAATGATAAGCTTAAACAAAATGTGCAAAAAAGTGAGATATTACAAAGTAAGTTAGATGAAAAAACCACGAAATATCATGATTCACTAGATAAAATTGCTGCCTTCAATAACCAGTTGGGAAATAAAGATGATATTATTGATAAATTCCAACAACAATCTGAGAAACTAGAGAGACTATTAACCAGAAAGTATCAAAATTCCCAAGATAAACTTATTTCAATATTAAAGTATAAAGAGGAATTTATTAAGAAATTAGAAAGTAAATTAGGCGAAGAAAAAATTAGTAAGTTAGACGAAGAAAAAAGTGAGTTAGACGAAGATAAAAGTAAGTTAGACAAGAAATATCATGATTCTCTAGATAAATTTTCTGCCTTCAATAACCTGTTTGGAAATAGAGATAGTATTATTAGTAAACTCCAGAAACAAATTGAGAAACTAGAGGGTCAATTAAATGAAAAAATAAAGGATAAAGATGATTTTGTAAAGTTATCACAAGATGTATTGAATGAGGAAACCAGAAAATATCAAGATTGTTTGGACAAAATAAAGAATAAAGAGGAACTTATTGATGAATTACAAAATAAGTTGAATGAAGAAACCAGAAAATGTAAAGACTGTCTGGATAAATTAAAAAATAAAGAGAAACTTATTGAGGAATTACAAAGTCAAATGGAGAATTTTAAAAAGGAAATAAGTGTTTTGCTTTCTCAAATTCAAACTCAACGTGCTGAATTAAGCGAATTAGTTAATTATGTTGGTAAAAAACATGATTTTGATAGAAAAGGATGGCTTTTAATGGATAATATTTTGGAAAAACAAACAAATGTTATTCTAACTAATGACAATTTTGCTTCCAAAGAACTAGAGGAAATTAGACAGAAATTAATTGAAGATTATAAATTAATAGAAGAAGAAATTCGAGATATTCTATGTAAGCAAGTAGAAAGAACTAAATTAGATATGCAATTAAAGTCGATGATTCAGGAGGAATCAATAATATCATCAAATACAAAATTGAATGAACACGTGAAAAACTTATTATCAGAACAGCAAATTATTCAAAAATTTAAGTTGAATTGTGGATTATTTTTGGATGGACATAGTATAAAACCTAGCAAAAATGCTATATATGTTGAAGATGGTAAATTAAATATAAGATTATGCAAAGAGCAACCTTTTGTATATACTTCTATAAACAATCGAAACTCTCAAACAAATTCATTGAGTTTTAAATCTAACAATAATTATGTTAATAACATTAAAATTAACTTAGATATGTGTATTAACTTTCCTGTTGCCGAAATTACTTATACCGCTGATTTATCTAAATCTTTTAAAAATTTCACATATGATAATGAAGTAAAATTATATGAAATGTATGGGCATCTATTTCCAAGAAAAATTTTGGTTGGTGGTAAATTATTTATCGATGATCTTAAGTCAGAAACTTCAACACAAATCGATATGTTTAAATCTTTCTTAAATTGGGCATATGATTCAGCTAAATATAAAAAAGAGTTCCCATTTAGTAATTTATCGGCCATGAAATTCTTTCCAAAAATAACAACATTAGAAAAAGATAAATTAGACACTCCTTCAAAATTAGTTAATTGGATGAATAATTTATATCGAAAGAATAAGTCTGATATAATAATTTCTTATAATAATCTTGTTCCCATTTCTGAATTAAGATTCGGTGAATCATCATCATCAGTAGATGAAATACAACCCGGAGTTGCTAATTTTGAGAAGAAATCAAGTTTAAGAGAGTGGGTTAAAGATTCAATATACGTTAACTTGACAAGATGGATTAAGGAATTTTGTCTTTTTCAAGGTCTAATAATTAATAAACATCTTGAATTAGAAAATAGCAAGAAAATAGCTGTTAATTTTATTAACGTTCCAAATATAGATTCAAGTGATAAATTATATTTGGAAATGATAAAGCCAATAACCACCTTAGAAGAATTTTTAAAATCTAATAATATTAATAAGTTTTTAAACAAAGACATAACATTATTACCGTTTATAAAAAATTCTATTAGATCTGTTAATTCAGGTTATGAAGATTACATGGATTTTATGATAAAATGTGAACAATATAGGATTTTATTCAGTAAGGCAGACATTAAACCTTCAAAAGAATTTGAGCAAGCTATAGAAAAAGCAATTGAAAGTATGAAGCCATTTACTTTTTTACAAGATGTCTTTGATAAATATGGATATTTTTATCCACTAAATATCGTCTTAGGGAAAACTCTTAAAAATATTTTACCAAATTCTTCTTTACCCTTTGCTTTCAATAAGATGGAAACATTATTTGAATCTATAACACCGTTTTTAGTTAATTTTAATGTTTCATATTTTTTAACAAAAAAAGGAAATATCATTGAGAAAGATGATTTACCTAAATGGATTCAGAGTACAAACAATGATTTGGAAATTATTGAATCTGATAACATAATTTCATTATATGATATCCTTAAAGAAGAACAACAAAGGAGTATAAATATTATCTTAAATACACAAAATAATACTAAAGTCATAATGACAGGAATTATTGATTTAAATATTAAATATGCAGAACATTATGAACGAATAAATATTAACCCATCATTTGAAAATGGAAATTATGAAGTTTTTGGGTCAATTATCTCAAAGGATAAAAAAGAAAATTTAAAATCAGATTTTTTTGTTAGATTTGGATTATATGATATTAATGGATTTTCTGTAATGATTAAAACTTTAAATAAATATAGTAAGATTGATATAACAGAATGTTATATTTTATGGATGATTATTGGAATACCTTCAGAGTTATTGGTATTTAGTCCAAGGAATCGAGAATTACCAGTTAACTATATTAAAGAATCTATTACATTAAGAAATGATGATTTTGATTCTAACTATCCAATCAAAACTTCTCAACAATTATCTCAAGGAGATATCATTTCTATTAATATTTATTGTTCAACAACACATTATGAACTTATTAATGTTAAGCTAATTGGATGGTCAAAAAATCATATTATTTTTCAAATACTTCAACCAATTTATAATGATTCAAATTTAAATAATTCAACTCCAAGTATAGCAAGTTCTGATGATAGTGGTGATACTGATTCTTTAACAATTAGTGAGGAAATAACAGTCATAGATATGCGTATTTGTATTTTATCTTCAGAATATAAAAAGTTAAGAATTGATAATAAAGAAAAAGAATGTCATTCTTGTCATTTGAATTTAATCGGATATACACTTACAGAAGAAAATTTTAAAGAAGAATTATTAATTAATGGTGAAGAACGGTAAGTAAATATAATTATATTCTAAGTAACACAACCATTTTCTTTCAATTTTTTAAAATTTAATTATTGGAAACATAATATTTTACTGAAAAATACCAGTATTCAACCTTATCGTATCATATAATATTATATTATTATGTGAAATTATAATAAGAAAAGCATCTTTATCTTAGACTCTTAGTTCAGATTCTTATTTTAGACCTTCAGAATTCAGGCTTCTGCCACCAAAATCCATTGGATAAGATTTATTTTTGCATAACATTTATCTTAGAAAATTTTTCACAATATTACTGTATATATAATACCATTTTTATCAGAAAATTTTCATAAATTTTTTTATAATATATTATACACTAATATATACATAACATTTATAAAAATTTTTCAAGATTTTTAAATTAATTTTTTTATTAAAACAATATTTCACAATGAAATATGAAGTATGAGCATTTTTCTTGAAATATTTTATGACAAAAAATTAAACTAAATCAAATATTAAAAATGTTTATCAAATATATAACAATTTGGTAAGAAATTATTTATTATATTATTATATTATTATTTATTCTCTCCTTATAAAATTTACAAAATAACCTTTATTAAAAAACCATTAATAAAATGAAAATACTTTACAAATTTTTATTGAAATTTTGTAAATATAAGTATTCAAATAATTTTATTTTTCAATATACCAATCAAAGCCAATTAATTTAATCAGAATACTAAAATTATATCATGAAAATTTACAAAAAGCATGTAAATATTAGTAAAATTACAAACTTTAGTTGAAAAAAGTTTCAAATAATACATAATAATTTAATTCAAAACTCAAAGAAATCAGAATAAACTTATCTATTGCAAGTATTAAAGATTAATTATTAGAGAAAAAACACTTTATACAATTTGCTCCCTTTATAGTCACCCAGATATAGTCATATTTTCCTTATAAATACATTTATATTGGTCTAAGTTACTAATAAGCTTATTAAAAAAACCCTTTTTTTAGTCACATCATATAGTATTTTTATAATTACTCCAATTTTTTTTGGTCCTAAAGTACACTATATAGGGGTTGATTGTATTTATTAAATTTAAAAATTTTAATAAAAAAGATTTTTATTGTTCTAATATACATTATTATAAAAATAGTGGTAATAAAAATATTTAGTATAAAAAAAAGAAAAATAATTTGTATAGAAAAAAATAATATAAAAGAAAAAAACAAATAAAAGAGCAGTGTAAGAAAGAGAGTGAGTATAGTGTTTATTTCATATGATAAAAAAATTGTGTAAATAAATAAATGAAGCTGATAATAATCAGCTATATCATAAGATTAGCTTGTAGGTCTGGACGTTGCCCCAAATTTGTGATGTTAATAAAATTTTAAGGTTTAGTTTATAAAAAAATTGAATGGATTAAAATTAATTATAATATTAAAAAATAAATAAATAATATTCTAATAACCATATAAAATCAAATACAATAATAGTAAGTTAATAATTCCTGATAATAAATTTACTTTACTAATCATAACCCTGATCTAATTCTAACCTTAACTCTTATTTTAACTCTTATTTCCTATTTCTAATACTAATCCTAATGATCCTAAACCTAACACTAAACCTAACCCTAATCCTAATCCTAACACTAACTCTAATTCTAATTCTAATTCTAACCCTAACTAGAGCTCCGAACAGGTCAGCCAAATTCAGGTAACCTGACCTGACCTGACCTGAAATTCAGGTCAGGTATGAGATTTTTGAAAAAAATTCAGGTCAGGTATGAAGATTGACCTGACCTGA
>QZLH01002819.1:0-11046 GCA_003833135.1 Oehlia diaphana | reverse complement strand
AAAAAAGTTTTTTCCCCCAAAAAAAAAAAAAAAAAAAAAAAATTTTTTTTTTTTGTTGCAATTTAATTTGTCGTATCCTAAAAAAAAAAAAAATTTTGATTTGTTTATATTTTTATGCACTCTGAATTTTAAATATTGTTTTCTTTTTTATTTTACTTTGAGGATTGTTTTTTCTTTATATTGTTTAAAGAGAGAAAAAATGAAAAAAAAAAAAATATTCTGAAAAAGTTATATTAAATAAATATATACTGTATATATATAGTTACAATTTACAATACATTATATATTTTATTTTATTTTTTTTTTGATTGTTCCAAATTTATAGATTTTCTTTTGACGAACAATATCTTTAAAGGCGCGTTATCGATCACGCGAAAAAGAATTTTTCTTTTTTTACCATACATCAACCCCAACTCGTATTACCCGTATTACCATTCCATTCCCAGGTTATTACGCCCAAATTGACATATTTGCCAAAAGTAAATAAATAGTTGGTACGCCAAGTAGATATATCTAGTTTCGGATAAGTTAAACTTTTACGCCAATGATTTAAGTCTGAATTCGGTTTACTTTTTAAACAGGGGTATGCTTATAAAATATGCTAAATGACTTAATAATATGCTAGGTAATAAAAAGTTAAAAAATTACCGCGTTTTATTCAGCCATTTCTGAATAATATATTCAATGAATGATGATTTGACAATGAATGAAAATAAAAACCGGATTTTTCTAATTTATAATTTAAAAAATTTATTAAAATTTTAGTCGCGTTTTATTTCAGGTTTAGGATTAATAAAAGAATTTAAATAGTGAAGCCACAAAAAAAAAAACTTAAAAATAATGCAAGTAATAATTAACTAAAAAGGGTGTAAATTAAATAGGGAAATAAAACAAACACTTTTTTGTTTAACTTTTTTTAAATTAAGATTTATTGTAACAATAAATCCCTGCATATACTAAAATATTAGACCAAACAAAGCTTTAAGAAAAATTCATGATAAATTATTGATAATCAATCAAACCACTTACTATATGAGGGTAACACCATAATATTTACAGTTTGATAAGTTCTTTAATTAAATTTGTTGACATTAAAAAAAACCAATATTATGTGGTACCGCAGTAAAGTCGTAAACTTTAATTAGAAAAGTTTTCCCATTCGGCCATTTGCGATAAAACGGCTGTTTATATTTTGGAATGATTTTGTTTGTTTTTTTTCCTTGTTACACATTTTATACTAATAAAGATAATGAATATTGATCACATTTTTTCACTTCTCCACATGAACATATGAACATGTGTTCCTTTTAGATTTGAAACATTGAATAATTTGAATTTTCCTTTTAATTATTATTTTAGTTAATTTGGCGTTAAAAATTAACAGCCACAATTCACATCAACATTATATACAGCCACATAACAGCCACGCACGTAATTAACCAACACTCTAGGTATTTTTGGGGTAAACCTTAGTTAATTAATTATAATGATAATTTACATCTATCTAATCTATTTAATTTCATCTATTTTGTTTTATTTTTTTTTTTTGGCCTGCATTTTTTTATAATGCATTATGATTATGCATTACGTTTATCACTTTATTTCGATAAGAAAATTTGATAAGCTGATTAGTTGAATGATAAGAAGACGATTACATGTGAGTTAGATTTACCATTGACATGAAATGTTTTACATGAACTTGACATTTTTATTTGACACGAGCGCGTTTGTGTTATTCGTAGGAAAAAAAAAACCTTACGTTTTGTTGTTATTTCGTGTAATACGAATTTTATTTCTTGCAAAATTTTTTTTAATCACAACAATAAAGCAATCAATAAAGAAAAATAACGATTTAAAAAAAAAAAAGAGATAAATACAAACAACAACAATGCTTTTTTTAATACTTTTCATTCAAGTCCATACCTTATTTCATCATTTAAAAATAACTAAAATTAGTAAATCCGAATTTTAACACCAATAGGATGTTATATTATATAAGAAAAATTCACGCGGGGGAAATTGTGTTTCAAAAATACCTGATATTTTATTACTTTTTTTTCTTTTTTTGGTTTTGTGGTAAAATATCATAAATACGTAATAGAATAAACATATGGTATATAATTATTATTTTTTTTTATTATTAATTTTATTATTATTATTATTATTTTATTATTAATATTTTTTTTTTTTATTTTTATTTTTTATTTTTATTATTTTTATTTTTTTTTATTTTTGTTCTCATTTTTGTTTGTTTATCATTATTATTATTATTATTATTATTTATTATTTATTTATTTATTTATTTATTTATTATATTATATTATTATTATTATTATTAAAATTCCATAATTGAAGAATCCCAAAATCAAGATTATATAATATATATATTGATTCGAAACAATTCCGGGTATGTTGAATGATTGTTAAGATATGATATTACCGTACTGTTATTACTGTTAAATATCGTTGTTTGCTGTTATTGCTGTTATTGCTGTTATTGATGTTATTACCTATTACCGTTGTTACTGTTATTACCGTTATTACCGTTGTTTGTTATTACCGTTGTTACTGTTATTACTTGTTATTACTGTTATTACGGTTGTTACTGTTGTTACTGTTATTCCCGTTGTTGTTACCTGAAAACTTTAAAAAAAAAGGAACCTATTAAACATTATAAAAATCATATATATCAGATATACCAGATATACCAGATATACAATTTTTAAAAAAGAAACAAAATGACCTTTTTTTAGCAATTTAATTTTATTTTTAAACGTATGTGTTAATTATGGGATTACAAGGAATTACGAGGCTTTTTTTTACAACGTAACAACAGCAACAACAGTAACAAATACAACAAAATACGTAAATACGCAAATACGTAACAATCAATAAAATCAAATCAACAATTATAAATCGTTACAAATAAAATAACGTGTTTATTTTTTTTTTACCATAAAAACATTTCATTATTTCAAAATAGAAAAGCCACGTAAAGTTTTTTATATGTAATATTGTATAAAAAAATAAAAAAAAAAAATATATTTTTTTTTTTCCTAGTTCCAAAAAATTGATTTGTTATTATTATTATATAATTCTATTTTAATTTTTACTATTTTAATTTTTTTTTAAATAGATTTCAAAAAGTTATTTTTATTATTTTTTACATAATATTTATATAGTAGATCAAAACGATTTATGGCGCAGTAACGTTTAAATGATCATTTTTAACGGAGAAATTGAATTTTCAGATTTTTTTTCTTTTTTCATTCAAATTAATTAATTTAGAAACACGGAAAAAAAAAATAATTAATATTTGTAACATTTTTATATTATTCCCCTAAAACATGCATCATAATTACCATAATGAAAAAAAAAAATGTTCATCTTTCTTTTCTTAGTCTAGAAAGAAAAATAATAATAATTATTTATTTTAAGATTACGTAAAAAAAAAAAAAAAAATATTATTATTAATAAAAAGATTTTTTTTTTTTACAGATTAAGTAAAAAAAAAAGAATTTAATTAAAATATTAGTAAAAAAAAGATTGATTAATTTGGACTAATTAGATTGAATGGATTAACTGGATTTTTTTTTTAAAATTGGATTTCATTTGGGGATTCATTGAATTAATTGGGTTAATCAGATTTTTTTTTTTTTTTAGTTTGGGATAAAATAATTAGATTAGTTTGGGATAAATAATTGGATTAGTTTGGGGTAAATAATTGGAATAGTTTTTAATTATATTAATTGGGAATAATTGGATTAGTTGAATTTTAATTTATAATAATTGGATAAATTTGGGTTAATTAGGATTAAAAAATGTAACAAAAAAAAAAGCTTGAAATGTTGAAGCGTATATATAAAAATCGTGATTGTATATACAAAAATGTAAATATAAAAAGCAGCAAATGTAATAGCGCAAATGTAATAGCGCAAATGTAATAGCGTGATTGTATAATAATAGCGTGATTGTATATAAGCGTAAATATAAAAATTGGTAATAGCGTGATTGTGTGATTGCGTAAATATAAAAGTGCGATTGTAGTAACGTAATTCAGTAATTGTATATAAAGAGTAAGCGTAGAGTATATAAAGCGTAAAGTACCGGTATATAAAGCGTAGAGTACCGTATATAAAGCGTAGAGTAAATAAAGCGTAAAAAATATATAAATTATATATAAAGCGTAAAGTATATAAATTGTATCGTAATGTATATATACAGTAAATAAAATTTACTGTAAAGTCAATAAAGTGAAACTGTAAAGTCAAACTGTAAGTCAATAAAGTCAATAAAGTCAATAAAGTCAATAAAGTCAATTCAGAAACTTCCTATTCACACTTCCTTTTTTTCTTCTTAATACTTTATTATTTATTTATTTATTTATTTCTTTCTTTTTTAAAAAAAAATCATCTTTTTTTTTTCCACATGGAAATAAAATATTCTTTTTTTGAATTAAAATATGAATAAACTCAGAATAATACATTGACACGATTTAAAATTCCTAAATTGTTAAATAGTGTAATAAAACGAGTTCTTTTACCAAATTTAATCCTTTTCCTTTCTAACAATAAAAATAAAAACAATAAAAAAAAAATAATAACAAGAAAATAGATTACGTAATTGATAATATATATATATATTTTTTATGATAATACATTAATACTTGTTTGATATTCAAAATGATTATGTAATAAAAAAAGTTGTTGAACGAAATGAAAAAAATTTTTTTTTTTTTTTTTGAAAAAGATTTTCAAAAAAACTTGTTTGTTAATGTAATGAATTCCGTAATATTGTTGTAATCTTAATGGATATGAAAGAACTTATTATTATTTTAATGAAAAAAGATTATCAAAGAATAATTATTATTATATTATACTTTGTTATACAACAATCCTATATTCTTAATGGACTGTTGATGAATGAGCTGCATAACCTAAAATCATTTAAGACATGATTTTGCATGTTTCCGTGTAACTTGTAACTATGATGATTATGTGTTATATATACAAAAAATGATTAGTAAAAAATAACATGGATTATTCTTACTTTTGTGCGCAATTGACCCGAAAAAAACTTTAACGGTTTTAATCAACGAAACAGAAACAGAAAAAAAAAAAAATCTAAAAAATCTAAAAAAAATCTAGTTTCACAAATAATAAATGGGTTTTGGCGAAAAAAAAAAAAAAATAAAAATAAAAATTGCTTGGTAATTATTGGATTATTCGGATAATTAAATTATAAATACATTATGTTTAAATTATTAATTAATTATCGTTTTTTGATAAACTTTTTATAAACTTTTTAGATAAATGATAAATATTTATTTTTTTTTTTTCTTTAAAAAAGTTTACAAATGAAAAAAAAAAAATGAATTACAAATTAGATACATCGGTAATGTCCGTCGATCAAATTCGATGATGACCACCAAAGTCTGTCTAATCGCGCGTAATCTTTTTTCTCTTGTTTAACGAAAAAAAATAAAAAAAAACTTTCCTTCTTATTAAATTACCAATCATTATTAATGTTTGTAAATAACCTCATACATTATTACTTACTTTTCACACTATTTTCTTAAAGGTAACCTCCGAGCATATTTTGAATTTCCTTTTAATATTTTTTTTTTTTTTTTTTTTTTTTTTTTTTTTTGAACATCGAGTCGGGATAAACTTTCAATTGCTCAACACGCCATATAACCTAATTTATTACGCGCTTTCTTTTGATGAATAATTCTTTAATAAACCAGGAATGGAAAAGAATCGAAAGTATCTTTAATTGGTGTGAATCTTAAAACATACTCATTATACTCGATATAGATAAATGTATTTTTTAAACCGGAATGCAACATTCATTAATATGATAACCATATTAGGAAAAGGGGCACAAAAAAAAAAAAAATTTTATATATAAGTACCAGTATATAATAGTATTTAATATATACTTATTATATATATATATATACCGTACTATATAAATAAACCGAAATCTCTTTTGGTATTTGTACTTTACCTAAAACAGGTTTTGAAAAAAAAAGGGGGGTTCATATTTTTTACTAAACCAAAAATGTATTAGTTTTCAAATATTAACAAAAAGATTTCTTAAGGATAAAATAATTTTAGGTAATTAACCATCATCATTAAAAAAAAAGAACCCAAGTTTTTATTTTTTTTTTTTTTTTCAAAAAAAGAAAAAATTATTTGCACCAAAAAAAATGATGTAGTGTAACATTTGCTTTGACCTTTTGGTTACAACACACAAGTTACAAGTCACAACAAAGAAAACAACTGTACTGTATTTGATCACTATTTGATCGGAGAATAAAAACTACTACGTTATTTTTTTTAACGTTATTAAAAATTCTATGACGCTATTTGCAAATTTTTAATCTTATATAATTGTATCTCCTTGTGTTAAAAAAATAAAAAATAAGGGGTTTTAACTAGCCGTTCAACTTTTCTCTCATATAATTAAATGCGCGTGAAAAAGTCGTGTTATAACTTAACTTATAATAATAACTTGTAAGTCCGCAAAAGATTTAATATGAAGATTAAAGATGATTCGTTCAAAAAATTTTTTAATTTATTATTTAATAAAGTCTAGAACTTTCTAAAAATAACAATAAACAATAACAATATTATCAAATTATTTAATATTATTATTTAATATTTAATATTATCAAATATTAATTTCAAATGAAAATTTTATAAGCAATGATGTGCCGCTGATCGTCGGAACTGAAAATTTTAATTTTAGGTTTTTTTTTTTATATTAAAAAAAAAAAAAATGATTTTTTTTTATGTTTCCGATCTAACAAAAACCTTTTTTGGGTACCGAAGGACCGAAGATATCACAAAATAAAAAACCATGCGAGATCTATAAAATTTTAAAATGATTCCCTCCAAAAAAGAAAAAAAAAAAAAAGAAAAAAAATATAATCTGTATAGTCTGTATAATCTGTATAACATTTAAAAAATAATATACAAAAAAATTATATTATGTAAAATATTTTTCAATGTTGTTGTATTACAATCATTCCATTGAAGCCAATCCATTGAGGTATCCATTTAGAATTCCGCTTAGACCACCTGAAATTAGGAAACAGTCAAAGTAAAATCAACTTTTAAGGGAATCAAAAATCAGGTAAATAAAAAATAAATTAAAATTAGTAACTCAACAAAAAAAATTCACTTTATTGTATCTTACCAATGAAAATTTTAAAAAATGAATACTATTGCTTATTTATTTATTTATTTTCATATGCAATGAAGAAACAAAGGATAAAAAGGGGTGAAACAAAATCATTATTATGAAAAAAAGTTTTAGATTTTTAGACAGACAGGAACCGGGATTTTCCTCCTGTTTAATTAAATTGTACATTTTGATTGAGTGTTACAAACTTTTTAAAGGATAAACAATTTTAAAGTTAGGTTTTGTATCACAATAGTAACATTGAAAAATCCCTTTTTTTTTTTTAAATTTTTTTTTTTTTTTTTTTTTTACAATTTTTTAATTCGTACCATTAATAATTATAAACAAAAAAAAATTTCCGGATCTAAAAAAATTTCGTATCGATAATGTCTCATGTCCGGAAGGATTTATTACATACATTTTATTTGAACCTATTTTTGAACCTTGTTTTAAACCCTATTTTAACCCTTGTTATATATAACCCGCAGCTTATCATGAAGAGTTTTTTATTGGTCATCAATAATTAATTGCTTAAAGTTTAAGGCAAATCGTAATTATGTAGTGACCAGGGGGGAAAAAAGCGGAGAATGAACAAAAGGATATCCGGAAGATGTATTACAAAACTAGATTTACTGTCGTAATATCAAAGGAGAAAATTTCAATTGGCCCGTAAAAAAATTTATTACTTATGATTTATGCATGCAATTCATCTACTTTATAACAATATTGGTATATCCGCGTTTTGTTTATAACGAGAAACATTGATGTATATGACGATGAAGTAACACCTTTAAATATAAAAAAAATATATTTAGAATTATTAACGATAATTAATGACTTTTTTAAAAAAGACGCGTCTATTTAGCGTGACCTAATATTTATGTTATTTTATGCTCAGCATAACAATACATCATCATCTTACATATCTTACATTCTTACACGCAACAAACTTTATTTCCTTTATATATATATATATATAAATTCTTGTGAATCGATTCGTCCATTTTTTTTTTTTGATCTTTATTGTTAACTGTCAAATCAAAAAAAAAGAAAAAAAAAAACTTTGTATTATGTTTAAACGGTTTTAAAAATAAAAATAATTTTTAATTTTTAATTTTCTTTTTTTTATTGTTTTGATTAAATTTGGAAAATAAAAAGAATAAATAAAATAATAAAATAAAATAATATAATATAATAATAATAATAATAATAATAATAATAATCGTTTCATTTTTAAACCTTGTTTCTCAATTTTTTACCAAAATTTTCCTTTTTTACCTTTACAGAATCCATTGTATTTTCTTTAATAGGTTTTTTCCCGTTGAACCAACTATGATTTAATTATTCATACAATCATATAATAAAAATATATATATATATATAATGGATTGGATCATGTGCATGCATTTCTTTTCTTTGACAAAAAGGTATAAATTATTTTACCGCCAAAAAAATTACATTGTTATAAAAATGTATCATTGATTAATAATCTTTTAAAATCTAAAAAAGTGTGAAAGTTATTTTAAATATTTTCTTTACCGTTTTGTCTTTTTCCCTTCGTATCATTTAAAGAAATTTTAAATAAAATGTTTAACCTAATTTGGTATTTAACAAAAAAAAAAAAAAATGAGATCATTGAAAAAAAGCGGGGATGGGGTTAATCGGATATTGTGTTCCATGTGTACCATATGATTTCTTTTTCTCAAATAATATTTTATTTCTAAATTTGGGAATGTAGATATTTGTAATTTTACATATTAAAACACAAATCATTATTATCATAGAATTTAAATTCCCATTTTGAAACAAAAATGTTTAAAATTTTCGGTTGTTTTTTTTTTAATACTTGCATTTAACTACCGATCATTACATTTACGAGTAAACCTCGGCACCTCGCATTACCAATTGAACAGCCGAGCCCTTAATAAATTCCGTAAGGTATTCGGAAATTCTGATGGAATCGGCGATAAGTTTTTCGAACCAAACCAAATTTATTACTACGGCACATGGCGTACTTTATAATAAGGAAAAGAAATAGAATTGTTCCATGTATCTGCAGATATCTTTTTTTCGATATATATTTAGATCTTTGTTATTTCGCAATAAACCTAAATATAGGCTAATATAGTTTTGTATCATTCATTTAATTAGCATTATGCCAATCTTTTTTATTACATGGGGGCCATTGTGGTTAAAAGTCTAATGAAGTATATATATATATATATATATATTTTCGGATATATATTGATTTAAATAGTAAAAAAAAAAGCGGAGAAATAAAAAAAAGTTTTTTCATTACAAAACTCGAATTTCATTTATAATTAAAACAAACGTCGATCTCAATTGGTATTTTGTATTAATTTGTTCAATCCTTCTTTTTCCTAACCCCCGGTAAATGAAAAAAATTGCAAGGGTTATTTCTAAATGATTTGCTTAAATTTGTTTATTAGAATATTCTGCAACTAATCTGTAATGTATCAAAAAAACATAACATTAATGCATAATGCAAAACATCTAATTCTCTTCTCTCTTGTTGTCTTTTAGTTCCCATGCAAAAACTTGAGTTTATTTATATGTGGTGTTTAATAAACACATTTCTATAATATTTTATTTATTTATATTATTATACATGATAATATAATATATATATATATTAATATAATAAATATATATATTTATATATATATATATGTATGTATATATATATATATATTTTAAATGAATATCATATCATAAAATAATCATACCGTAATTAGTTTTCAATTTTAGCTTCCTAATTTTTATTGTAAATGCAAAAGTAAATTATTTTAGATTACACAATATAAAAATATTTGATGCTGATTAACTAATAATATTGTTATTATATTTATATTATTGTTTCACATTTGGCTCAAACAAGACATCTCCCGAGACGATCTTGACAATTAAACTCTAAAGCTAAATGCGAAATTTTATCCCTGATTATTTATAACAAAGATGATAATTCCCTTTCAAAACCCGAAATTTATTACTACGCCAAATTTTTTTTTTTTTTTTTTTTTTTGTGTGTATTTTAAATTTACATATATATTACAATATATATATATATTTTATTTCCTATAATAGGTTGCTTATTTAGTTATTTTGGTTGATTTTAGTGAATTTTAAATGATTTTTTTTTATAAATAATAGGCTCTCGCACTTTTTTTTTCACTTTCAACCTTCACTGTTGCTAATTTTTTCAATAAGTGAGGATCAACCCACTATTATTTATACTGCTATTTTAAAATTATATACATTATAAATATACATAATATATATATACTTTTAAGTATATTTGATCATAAATCAGATTATATTCGATATATATACGTCATAAAATTATTTAATCTTTTTTCTTTCCGTTATATTTCCGCACGATTTTTTTTTTTTTTTTCTGCTTTATTATAAATACATTCCATTTCATAAAAAAAAAAATTTTTTTCAAAAACTTCATTCCTTCTTGCTTTTTTGGCGTTTTATCCTGAAGCCAAATATAATATAATATAAAATAAAAATGTAAGTATTCTAAAAATTTATATTGTTCATTTAATTCTTTCGTATATCTTTCTTTAGAAGAAAAAAAAAAAAAGTATCTATTTCCCTCCTTGTTTATCCGTCAAACTTTTTGTTATTGCTTTGTGTTCGGTTTGAATTTATCTTGTAATCATAAAAAAAAAAATTTTTTTTTTTTTTTTTTTTTTTTTTTTTTTTTTTTTTTTTTTTTTTTTTTTACATATTCTCTTTTTAAAAACAATTTCATTTGGGCGTAAAAATTCACTCCCCCCCCTGTTTTTTTTTTACTTACCTCCTTTTTGATGACATCATTTAACCCTTCTC
>QZLH01002814.1:0-11144 GCA_003833135.1 Oehlia diaphana | reverse complement strand
AGTGATAGACATGTTTTCGGCTTATATAGTATTTTTTGCGAAATGTTATTGGCTCAAAGTGCGGTATATGAGGACAAGAGTAAAAAGAATTTTATTTGTGAAAAAAAATACTGAGTGAGCACTATATGTGAGAAATTATTCTGTTTCACAAGCCTGCCGTATGATCAGCAATTGCATGGTGCAACGAACGCCTAATCACTGCGCCTCCCTAACTGTGAAGACTCTTCTTACTTATCACCTGATATAGTGCTACGCTTTTTTATATAGGCTAGATTGGTTAGATTTATAGTCCGATATTACATAGTGATCGGGTTCGCACCCATATCATTACACGTGACCCCATTTTTCATGATAATAATACTTTATTTATGAAATAAAAAATGTTGCTGAAAGTCGGCCTACAATACATAAAAATTGGCTGTTAAGGCGCTTTGCACGAATATTTCACATTACAAGTCATAATAACCATATACATCATCCTCTATAAGAACATGGTAAACGTCCGCAGTGAGATTTTCATTAAAATAATTAGAAATCAATCCCCCTTGTCGCATAGCAACGTAATTTACAAGCCCAGAACGGAGTGCGCGAAGATAAAATGGGACATTTCTGAATTGCTGAGGTAACTGTTGTTGAATCTGAGCGTGAAGATTTCTGACTGTATTTCCAAGGGGAATTAGATTAGCATCATTGTTTGGAATTCCAGTGAAGCGACCGGTGGGAATTATAAGGCAGTTGAGAGTAATATTGGCCATATTTTCATTTTCTGGAATGTAAGGGCCCATTGTGAGAAATTATTGCTTGCAGTAAACATGACTTTTGGCATATACATACCTCAATTATTTTTGCGGAAAGTTGGCTGAACTTCTACATACTCCTACATGCTTTATATCTGGCTGGGAAAAAAGAGAGCCAAGCCGAAGTTAAGGAGATAAGAATAGTGATTAGCATTGTCATATGATGCCAAGAGTTCTATGAAGGCACATGCAAATAGAATTCTCATACCTTTTCACATGTAGATCTACCGGAAAGACATAGTTGGTTTTACGCCTGGCGATCTCAAAATTGCGTGTCCCTCAGCCTTTCATAACATATGCTTTTGTCGTCACTATTTATTTTTAGAGTTGGTCCTGTGTTGCATGTAGACCTCCTTTCACATTTTCTCACATTTGTTCAGGAAAAAAAATAGGTACTAGTTAGTATGTTTTCTTTTTTGAATATATATGCAAAAATTAATATATCGCACAAGACCTGACTGATGATTCACTTATTTTTCTGTCGCATAGGAGTGGCCCAGCAAATTCTTCTGAGCTGATGATTACTATCTTAGGTTGACGATCAGTATTCTGGACTCAGCCATAGGCACCTTCGGTAATATTTTCCACATTAAATATATTACTTTACTATTAGCAATCATGGTGAATAACAATACTAATAAATCTCCTACAAAAGAATCTCTTGATCAATTATATGAAGTATTTTTATACAAGAAGAAGAATATAATAGCTATTCAGAAAAAGCTTGGTATTAATATCAATGCAAATTAAGAGGCAGTGCGTTAAAGCAAGGAAGAGATAACACTTGCTGATTCATATGAGTTGTTGTTAGACTTAGTGGGAGATATGTTACCAATACAGGAGGAACTCAACATCGAAGGCAATTCCATTCTAGAGGTGGAACTTAGGAGTTATAAAGCTTCTACAGATATTTTATATAGAGAAATATATAATTTGCTTCTATACCTGGAAGAGAATATAATAACAATTCAGGATGAACTCAGTATTATTGGTTATTCTAATCAAGAAAGGGCAGAAGAAGTCAATGAAAAAGCAAGAGCATATTTCCAAAAGTTTGAGGAATTTCACGGTCTATTAGAAGATGTTCCAATTGTGATTTTACAGAAATATGGTGAAATGGGGGTAAATAAAATTCGGTTTACTGGAGAGGGGTATTCACTATTTCCAAATCTCTCTCCTCAACAATTGCACGAAATATTCGTAAAAATCCATCTAATGCTGGTCAATGCCCATGTCTAGAACAGGTTAGCTAATCTATATTTTTTGTCGTACAGAAGCACTGTACATGCATGTGGCTCAGCAAAAATCTAATTAATGATCATCACTCCGGACTATTGATCTAGCCAACCCTGGATCGGAATACCACTGCAAGTTACCTCAACCTAAAATATTCTGAAGACTCCGAGCTAAAATCTGTCTACTAGCAACGTTGTTCTGTGTAAGATGATTTCTAACCAGTCCATTGAGATCAGGAGGCGTTAAAGTTTCCATAAAATTCTCTACATGGATATTTGGATTAAGAGAAATGAGCTGATCTACAGCTTCTTTGCTAATATAAATACATCCTTCCAAATTGAGATACTTTATGTTAAGACAAGGTCTAGCAATTTCTTTGATAGTTATATCGGTAATTTCACAAAAGCCAAGGTAGAGATGCTGGAGCCTTGGGCAAAAATGAATAATATTGCAAATTGATTGTTCAGAAAATTCTGTATGGTTAGAGATATTTAGATATTCTAGTTTGTGGCATAATTCTGCGATTGCAGTTAGACTTATATTATTTTTTCCTCGTAATTCCCATAAAGTGGATATATTGAGATACTTCAAATTTGGATATGATTTTGCTATTAGCTTTAGAGTTTTACCAATACAGTCCGTACTTCCTTCAAAATCTAAATGAATTATATTTTGGAAAGTATGCACAATACCTTTGATTTTTTTATTTGAAAGTGAATAGTAGTGTGTTATTTTAAGATGGGTTAGTTTTGAGCTATAAACTGATTTTCTTCCTCCTTCAGGTACTATTTATAAAAATCTTTCTAATCGAGTTTGATCTTCTTCTTCCCATCCTTTTAGCTCAATACGCCTCCATAGGATAGGGGCACCACATCTGTACCAAAGCTGACTAACAAATAGAGCAGGGTATAGTGACTTATCTATTGCTAAGAAATATAGAATTCGCTCTAATAGTTTCGGTAAATTAAAAATGCTTGAATGCGCCATAAATATTCTATTTTATATGTTGTATCTTTAAACGAAAAAATAAAATTAGCCGAGCCTAGTTCGCTGGTAGATCACTGCTCTGGACTAAGCCTTTCCACTATGTCATCTAACGCAAGTGCTTGTAACCCATCCATAAGAACTTTTGTCTTATTCTCAGGTGATAATCCTCCGATGAATAGATTTTTAAGAAGCCATTCTGAATAGTTATTGCTTAAATTACACTCTTTCAGTTTCAAATAAAATTCCTTTACTATATAATTACCTTAAACTATTCTTCCAAATAAA
Source organism: Oehlia diaphana (assembly GCA_003833135.1). Classification (NCBI taxonomy): domain Eukaryota; kingdom Fungi; phylum Glomeromycota; class Glomeromycetes; order Glomerales; family Glomeraceae; genus Oehlia; species Oehlia diaphana. The sequence goes on along the minus strand of QZLH01002814.1, from coordinate 7,839 downwards.
AATTCCTTTCTTTTGGTCCATTCAAGATTAACCTCTCTTTCCCATATATTATTTATACTGCGGGTATTTTTTAGATCCCGTTCTGGGAGGTACTTTGAAATGGATGGTATTAGTTCAGGCGGAAGTTGTTCTAGCAAATTAACTGTATACATTTATATACGGTTAGAATATCTTTCGATCAAAAAAAGTGAAATACAATATTGGAAAGCTTTCATCCTGATTGAAGGGTCTTAACTTTCTTTGGTCGTGCCCTTCTTCGTTGCTTATGAGGGACAGCCTTTTTTTCTCTTACCTCAACCGAATCAGAATCTTCAGAAGACTCAGACGAATAGTAGGAATCCTTATGCATATCACCTTTCGGCCCTTTTTTACTAATTAGCGAGGGAACTATTTCATATATTAAGTCAACCACAGCTTCCCTATCTACACATTCGTCCAGATCATCCAATTCATCTTTCAATTCATCTTCCAATAAATTGACCTTCCTTTTAAGCTTTACATATTTGATATGATAATCTTCCAGTCTTTTTTCTAATGCCCAAATCTGTCCAGAGAGTGCTTTATATGCTCTTGTATTCTGCTTATCCAGCCCTAATGACTGGGCTAATTTCTCTGTATATCTGATAACTTTCTGCTCGCTGGATATATCAGATGAATACTTTTGATCAGCTACCATTTTCGTAATATATTCTATATGCTAGATTTTGCCTCGAGCGAAAAAAAATAAAATTCCCAATTAGGACCTGCTCATGATCGGTAAAAGAAATATTATATAGCCGATTCCTACATATGAATTATAGAAAAATAAATTGGAAGCTAAACACCAAGAATATTATTGAATACTCTGGTTTTCTAACCTTATATGTGATTAGTTTTCACTGGAGAGCTTGAATACCGTTGCCTGATTATATGGTTCCCCTCTTAACTGATAATTTACTATAGTATAGTTTTTTGCAGGAGAGGCATGGTTGACAGGACTGTGGTGAAGTGCAATGGTTTCAGCTTTCGATAAATTCTTCGCTCCATGAGCTACAACTGCAAATACTGCCCCTATTTTGCGCAAAGAACTAGAAAGTAGTGGTTTGCCTACTTTAGGGAGGAATTCATCCTTTTTTAGGAATGTATTGAACCATAATACACCTGGCTTTCCTGGGTCTTTTAACTGTCTGGAAGAAATTGCTTCTTGAATCCATATAAGCAATTGCTTCACCCGTTCCTTATTCTTCTCTAGTGATCTGAATACCCAGGGAATGTCTTGTTGTTCCCAGTTTTTTCTATACCCAGTTACGCTTCCATTAGATATGCGTAAGTCTTTAATTTTAGCAGGGCGAATACAAAGCATTATCATTACATCGGCTAGGGCTTGTTTATCAGGTATATTGGACACATCATATGAATCCAGTCTTTCCTTAACCGATTCTAATGAGAAGTGGTCTGGATAATCAATTCCTTCATTTTTATGTAACAATCTATTCTCCTTTTGAATTTTATTAGCTGAACGGGTTGTGTCTAGAATCTTTGTGTCAGAGACTATTTTTTCTGAGACCTCGAGGACTCTTATCTCTCTTCGAAGTCTAGTAAGGCGTGATGAACCAGCGCTAGCATTAGAGGCAAATTTAGCTAAGGTATTAGCTATAACTTTTATTTCTGCTTCACCAAGATTATCCCAAATAATACGCTGGGCCAAATCTCTAATAGTCTCTTTCGGTGAAATTTGACATGTATTCACTGCATCCAGTTCTGCTTCTTGGGTGATATCGGGAGTTTCAGGAGCATTGGGAGTATTGGGTAAGGCTCCTCCTTTTTTCCAACCAGCTGTTTGCTTAGGAATTAATGCAAATACCTGTTCTTTGCTAAAGTTATATTCCTTTTGGAGACGTCATCGTGCCTGATCCCTCTTAACTTTATCCGTCAAAAGGATATCCAACGCCGGAACGTGATTACTAAGCTCTTCGATACTCATTTTGATATTGAGCTCGTTTTCTGTTACATATCTAGTAGCGATGCCAGCCATGTTATTATTTGGTAATATGTAAGATATTTGATTATACCTAGGTTGTTTGGTATATACTATGCAGAGAAAGTTCAATTTGAAAAAATAAATAATTGTTTTGACATTCATGGTCGGTGGGCAAAAAGAATATTATAACTTATTGCAGGTTTTCTATGAGATCACAAGCTTCGGCCAGAATATCTTTTATATATATTTGAAAATTGCAGGTAGATAGGATATGCAAAAAAAATAATAATAATTTGGGATTTTATATCGCCTAATTATAAAGAATGAAAGTCCCATCCCTACTAATATTTCATAACTCACTTCTATTCGCTCTTACCAAAGCATACCATTCTCCTGGAGTATGCTTATATTTTTTTGCCATTCCTCATCATCGTAAACATACTCCCGGGGCTTTTCTACATCTTCGTACTCCTGGAGATATATTTCTTCACTTATTAACCTTTCCCTTCTAGTCATGTAAAATAAATCGTTTAGGTTCATTTTGTTTTCTTTCGCAAAATCGATCACATCTGCGTCTGCCATCATCCTGTTTCGATATTCTCAGGATAGGTCAACATCTTTCTCTGTGATAGTCATAAATATATCTGGGTCTTCACCGTGATCGATAGCCCATTTTCTGAGACGCTCTTCGCACTGTTGTCTAGCTGGGAATGTGGAAGAAGCTTTTTTATTGCTAGGTTCGGGTTTATCTATTAGTGGCTCAGGTGATTTGGAAGTCTTAGAACTCTCGGATATCCCAGATGTTAAGGCGATTGGAGGTTCCGCTTTCTTATCTGACTGAGGCGGGATTATTTTTGGAGGAATTATTTCTGGTATATTGAATATGGGTATGTCTGTGGCCTCGTTTGTAAGTAAGTCAGCTTGAGATATATCGGAAAATTCTTCGATATCACCTAGGCCGTGTTCACAAAGCTTGACTATGATTTTGAAGTGGTCAAGGATATACTGCCACTCTCTTTTTCTGCCTTCCACTCGTACTTGTTTATACTCAGTAATATTTTTCTCTGATAGCTTCTTACCGAAAATGTTATTAGGTAATGCCTTTTCACCATTATCCCCACACCATTCAAGATATTTTTGGTATAAAAATGCTTTGCTACTGGTCCTGATTCCACTACTCTCAACCCAAGATGCAATATGGTCAATTATAAATCGAATGGGATTAGAAAGCTGATTTCGCATTGTTTCTATCTTCATTTTAGTTGGTGGAATCTTACGTGGCTTCCACCCTGAAAGATTAAGATTAAGCAAATATGTCATAAATGATCCTGGCATATCAGGGTGCTCAAGAATTCCCTCCAACTGATCGAAATATGTGAAGTTACTTTTACAGGGGGGAGAAACATCTAAACATACAATACGTCCATCCCCCATTTCCACTCGAATTGGGGTATCATGATTACTTAAAACCATAAATCTGGGATAATGACCACACTCTTGAAATTCTAATCCCTTACGCTCAATCGAGACGTAATCTTCTGTAATAAGAGACTTTAGATGGTCATTCGCTTTATGCCATTCACCACTGGCCATTCCCACCTCATTCATAATTATAAGCTTGCGTCCTTGAATAGCACTGTTGAATTTTCTAAGAATTTTTCCAAGGTCGGAAGTTAAATATACGAGCTCTGGGCCAAATAAGCTTTTTCGAACGAAATCGGTAATAATGTTTTTCCCACAATGTGGTGGGGAATGTAATATAAGAATAGTTTCAGGGATTATGCTAGGATGCTGGACTAGGAATGCGAACCATTTCAGAACATATTCGGAAAGATTTTTGTCCCCATTGCACCAGATATATTCTATATGCCAGATATTGGATTTACGAGATCGTAATTAATATGGGAAGCTGGCTTTGCTTTGAATCCTAAGAAAAGATTGAAGAATTCAGTTTTCGGCAGAATAGTATTTGGAGGATATAGTAGGAAATCGATATCCGCATAAGCAATCAAACTAGTATTGAATGCATTTTCTATTAAAAATTGTAATTTTATCGCTTTCCCACCTAACTCGACGATATTAATCGTTAATTTACCAATATCTAATTTGAATCCCATATCAAAGTATAGGCCACCATCTGATTTTTTGTGCTTGAGAATCCATGTCTTTGATTTTTTTTGAACGCAGGCAATCATTGCTTGGATTGTATTATACACTTCATTACGTGTAAATCTTTTCTTAGAGATGCACATGGATATTAAATTCCACCATACGAAATGATCATTAGGGTCAGAAATTCTAGGCTGACCCTGTTTCTCTGGAATTGAAAGCTTTTTTTCCCTATCTAAGGCTGTCTCGCCAATAGTAAGCTTTTTTGAAGGCTTTCTGGATCTGGGTTGCCTATTTTGGTTTGCTCAGTAGCAGAAAAAGCTGTAGGATTTTTTATTTCAGATAATATATGCATTATCACTGTCATGCTCTCGGTCACATATTGGGCAGTGTGATGGAGAGAGACGAGATAGTGGAAATCTATCAGGAAAATTTTCAGATGGATATGAAAGACTATACCCTTCGATGTTAGCTTCTTGAAGCAATCCTTCTACCAGTTCGAATTCAGCTTCAGTGGTTTTGCTATTTGTATCATCAAATCTTTGGACTTTTGGCTCTGGAATATCTAAAAGAGAACTTTTTATGACTTCTGATTCATCATTAGGTGGGCGGATCATGAAGTCAAAGACAGATCCATCTTTTGGATGAATAGCCTTTTTCACACGAACGTGTTCTCCTGTTTTTTCATTGTATTTGGGCGATCCAAGCATTCTCAATGAAAATGAAGATTTGTTTGCTATGTTATCAATAATACTATTTGCCTGTAGAGCCACTGGAAGTTTTTTACAAATAAGCTCGATGAATATAGTGACTCGAGCAATATTTGGAAGTCTCATGCCAGTAGTAGAGATATGGAGAGACATTTTTTTTGCATCACTACTGCTGGCAATTGTTAAAGTTTTATAATTCCACTCCAGAAATACTTCATGACATGTCTTTATAAAAGCATGATATAGCAAATCACCTATCTTTTTGCGTGTTAGCTTAGGTTCAATAGTATCAAGTACTTCTTATGATAAATCGAAATCTACAATAGGCTGGAGTGGCTCATCCCTATTAATAAATTCGTGTAAGGAATGACCTTCGCGTTCTAAGAGTATGGCTTTTATTCCATCCTCATGGTCTGCGCCAAGAAAATGTTTTGGTCTGACACTATTGTCCCAAATTTTATAATGGTATTCACCTACACCAGCGCTTTTAAACTCATATGGGGCAGGCGCGTTGGAGAGGAACTTTGAAAACTCGGATTGGATCATGTTATTATATCACAAATATACAGTTCAAGAGAAACTATATACTCCGGGAGAAATAAGTTTAAAATGAAAATTAATTCTGAAATATATAAATCAATACATAAACCGACTATTCATAGTTATTAAAAATGGTATTTTATCGATGTACTTATATTCACAGGAGTGGTAAGATTTGCAATCGGGGATGCTACCATCTGAAGGGATGTCATATTCACTGCAATTCTCCTTCTCAGATACCCTGTAAAGAATGCGGTGAATTAACTTATGGCAGATATGGATTTTGCGATATTCATGCTAGAAAGCACCGTAAAAAAGAACAGTACCATCAGAACAAGCTGGTGAACTTGGCTTCAACACAGTTATTGGTAAATAATTTATAGGTAAACAAAAATAATACAACTTGTCACTAGTGGATTCCAAAGGGATCGTGTCACTAGAAAAAAAAGCCAGTAATAGAACTAGTGATACGAACGATAGGCTCTTTAAGAATTCTAGGCCAAAAGAAACCTTTCTTGATGGATGTCATTAGTGTCACTAGTGTCACTGGAAAAAATCTGAGTTCCTTAACTTTTTTTATTTTTTTATAGTATACATTTATTATAATATATCTTGTGTAAAGTAGGTAGCATAGAAAAAATTTGATTTTTTTTTTTCTAATTTATTACTCTTTTACTAGTGACACTAGTGACACTAATCAAGAAAGAAATAAAATAGCCTAATAATCTCAAGAAAGATAATAAAGCTGTCACTAGTTCTGTTACCAGTTAGTATTCAGAACTAGTGACACTAGTGACAGCCAATGACAACAAAAAATTGTCCCAATTTATATCCTAATATGCCTGAAAATGTGGTAAAATATAATATAAATGCGTTCTAATAATTCAAATCTTGGGATATGAAATCGGCATACATATACCGGCGCAATAGTTAGACCACAAGATGGTGTACTTCTTAGTAAACAAATGGGCTGGCCAAGCTAATACAAATTGCACACCCAATAGAATACCCAAAATCGATATTAAAGTTAGACAAATTTTATTATTATTTTTGGCGCAATAGATTTTTGTTCAATTTCGATGACGTAATATTCCATAAATTTGGCCACAACTTTACTTTTACTAGGGACACGAAGTTGGCATACATAAACCGGCAACAAATAGGATTACAAAATCAGCGCACTTCTGGCACTGACTATAGTATACAGAACTAGTGACAACTGGTTAACTAAATTTGCTATATTATAACAGAGGGTGTTCGGTACCGTAACAGGATCACGTGACCATGATGCAGTAAGGCGCAGTATGAATTTGCTTAATTTTGGCCAGATCTTTGGATACAATAACTCAGCATTCAAGTGATCAACCTTTCTGGTTCCCTGCCAGTTCTCTGCCAGTTCCATGGCAGTTCCAGGAGAGTTCTGGGCACTACCAGGTTACTATAATAGCGCCAACTTGAATCCTTCAGATCATGTGTCCCAAAGATCAGCCAGAAATTATGCTATAGTGCCAACCAAATTTAGACATGAATCTACTGCGATCTACTGCGCCACCTGACATGATATTTTTTTACCATATTTCAGCATTTTGATGGATAACAAAATAGGTGAAGAAGGAAGCATCCTCGAATCCTTAACAGGCAACCAAAGAAGCACAGAATGGCAAAAACTTCATCATAAAACTTAGAATCCAAATAATTGCAGACAGGCTGGACCTCCAACATAGAATTTAATAACCAATCAACCATAAAATCCCAATAACATAAATTATATTAGAAAATGATTATTGTCGCATAAAACTAAACAAAAATAGATACATTTCGATTATATAGTAATAGTAATATTTAGGTTATTTAATCACATGATCACAAATAATAAATGGGAAAAAGCTAAAGAAAAGCGAATTCAAAGGGAAGGAATATAGTAAGAAAAATAACTAGGTATACAAAATTATCACAAACAGGTTATTTAGTTAGAGTATTTAATCATATTTAAGTTATTAACTTTAGATTATTTAGATATATTTAAATTATTTAGTTATATTTAGATTATTTATAGTCATACTTAGATTATTTAGTTATAGTTAGATTATTTATAGTCGTACTTAGATTATTTAGTTATAGTTAGATTATTTTATTATTAAATAACCTAGTCTAAGCCGTTTATGACTAAATAATATAATTATATTATTTAGTCATAAACGGTGTCGTCCTCACCTGCCACGTAAGAACGTCAAGATTAGTAAAATCTAGAGGGTTTTATGTTGGTTGGTTGCTTGGTTTAGATTTGTTGTTAAGAACGAAATGCGAGAGTTTCCCTTCATTAGTAAATCTCTCCAGACTTCGTTATCCACTTCTTCAATTATTGCACTCTCTGGATTCTTCTCCTATTCATTAATATCAGTAATGTACATTCAGACTAATAGAACTATTATGTTCATGCCTTTCACATATACCTTTGGTTAGTAATTAATTGACTACGCACTTTTACTCATAAGAAAAGGCTAAAGAATCGAGTCAAAA
>QZLH01002810.1:0-11292 GCA_003833135.1 Oehlia diaphana | reverse complement strand
ATAAAACATGATGAAAAGTCATCATGAAAACATGATGAAAAGTTATCATGAAACATGATGAACAATCATCATAAAACATGATGAAAAGTTATCAACCTTTTGACCAGTACGGCTTGCCATAAGTTCGGTCAGGAAGTACGGTGACATTTGGCGGTGTGTAGCATAAGGGTATGTGATGAATAGCATCTCGGCCCACTCTGAATCACGTGTTTGGCCTGTCGTGTTATTTATCACATGTCACATAGAGGTCCGTATACACTCACCCCGACCGGACTCCACAACTTTCCGTATCACTCAACTACAGTAAGTGATGACTTTTATAATGCCTTTTAAAACTTGATTTCATGATTGATATTGGTGATCGATAGTTGCTTCAAAAATTCTTACACTAAATATGTAAGTAATTGTTATTTACGTGGTATCTACAATTTTTTCGTGAACTCAGCGTCTCTTTCAGCCTGTAAAACCCTCTGCGCTGTGAAATAATTGACATAATATGAACCAATATTCGTTAATTTTCATTTACGTTATACTATTGAATACGCAAAAGATGGTAAACGTTACATCCTTTTGTTTGGGCTTTTATAATGAATAGAAACTAAAAAAAAAAAAACAGAAGAAAAACGTTAATAAATAAAGAAGTAATAACCTTATAATTTTATTTTATTTTATTATTTGTATTTTTTTGAGAACGAAAGGGTGCACTATTTTGTATATTTACCTACATAAGTAGTAATTATAAAAAAAACAAAGTATTACTGTCCCAAGATATCGACCACCCCGACTAAACTCGTATTAAATGCAAACAGAAAGTTTGGGTCAATAATTTATTGTCGTGAGCAATTCTGATGACTCGTGAAGTTACTGTAAACAGTATCATTAAAAGAATTATACAATGCAAGTGTTTGTGATTGATAAATTAATAAATTATAAGTTATTGAATTATAAACTATCTTTATTTAACATGATTCCCTCGTCACTATTATCGCGATTTTCACAATATCATTTATAGAGAGTTGACTGCATTAGTATTAATATCAGATAAAGGTATATAAAAATGGCCGGGCAAATGCCATAATGAAAAGGAATCCAAAGATGTCTATACTAGGGATCATCTTACCACTCGACTATATATTTATGGTAACACAGGCGACATATTATGCAGATGGTAAATAGAGATCAAAAAAATTCTAAGTCGCTGAAATAAATATAGACATGAACGAGCAGTCACGTGAACGACAAAATGTAGTTTCAAGTAATTCGAAAACGGCGATAAAACAAATTAATTAAATTATTAAATTATATTATTATCTATTTTAAGTCAATAAATTAATTAAATTAATTATGTTACATTATTATCTATTTTAAGTCTAAAAATAAAAAATTAATCATATATAGCCTTTAGTTATTATCGTCTCTGTCAACTCCGTTAACTCCCTTAGTCCTTAGTACCGTTAACTCCCTTAGTACCTTTAACTCCCTCAGTACCGTTAACTCCCTTAGTACCATCAAAACCTTTAACTCTCATAGCTCCCTCATAATCGAAATTTGGGTCATAATTGATATAAGGATCAGCTAAGTAATCGTAATCTTCGTCACTGAAATCTACATAGGAAATTACATTGGATGCTTTATTAGCATCTCTCATATTAACACCATAATAGGGACCCGAATGATACTTTAGGCCTAACTCAGTTAAAGGTACCGATTCAGAACAATTTGGATCTTCAGCATTACATTCAGTGAAGGCATTTGGATCTTGATCAGGATTATTTATATATAACTCTTCACCAAAATGTTTATAGGACCCAATAAATGGAATTGTCCATGATGTAGGTAAACGAGGAACTATATCACCACGAACTATACTTCTTATTGCTACTAGGTTTTCATCAACATATTTAGCAAAATTTTCATCACCCACTCTTGGTTGACCAAATGTAGCAAGAAACACTTTTTCATTTTTTTTAGCTAATTCTGGCACCTTTTGTATAAGATCTAATGCCGAAAATGTAGCAAGTGCTATGATAAAAAAAAAAGACTGTTAAAAAGTTGTAATTAAATATGTAATTTTTTTTTTTTTAATTTATTGAACTTACCACCACCTAAACTGTGACCCATAAATCCGATACTGAAATCGGGCTTTTCTTTGATTAAATTTATAAGATCATCGGTAACTTTGGGTTGAATTTGTTGCCAAGCATTAAGAAATCCATGGTGTACCGCGGAATCACTTACAGGTTCATATGAATCTTGATAAATAACAAAGTCAGAAATGTAATTTCTAACACTTAATGGTACAGTTCCTCTATATGATACGATGATTAATTTTTTTTCTGGTTCCATGGCTATGTAACCTACATATTTATTATTTTGTTAATAAACGCAAAAAGTTAACGTGTGTGGCACAGTAATAATATAAAAATACCCCTTGTGTTGAGCACATCGTTTGTAAAGTCTTTAACAAATTGGGTACCCTTAGTTGCAAGACAGATGTCTCCACAGTCCCAATTATTAAGAGGAGCCTTAATATAAGCAGCAGCAGCGTAATTAGCAAAGCTCTTTAAATTAGGGACTGATGTAATGGGACCAAGAGCATTAGGTACTGGAGCAGCTTCGATTAATACTGATAAAAAGATTAAAGAGATTAAAGAAATTAACTTGAAGGATAATGTGTGTTTGATAGAAGTTGCTTTGCAACTTGAGGAAATTATTTGCTGCTGCATTGCTTATTGATTTATAGAGGAAATATTTAGTATAATATTTTAGTGTAAAATAATGAAATGCTGTCAGAGAAAAAAACACGTTCTTTTATACATTTTTTTGGAGTTATGATCGTATCTTTATTGAAATTCAAATAATATACCATCACATTTTTTCATTATATCAATAGATTTCTTCATAGTTTATTAACTAAATCATTCTTTTACTTTATTTTCTTTAAAATAATTAATTATCATTTCGTAAAAAAGAAAAATTAAATTGTGTAAAATTTCCGACATTTTTCACTTTATTTTCTTTAAAAGTCTATTAAATTGTTAATTATCATTTTGTAAAATAGAAAAATAAAATTGTGTAAAATTTCCGAAATTTTTGATCAACAACTATTTAAGCATGCAATCCCGAAATTTTTTTTTTTTTTGATTCACGCAAATCCCGAGTCCTATGTTTGACAGATCATTTTGTATAAAGGGGGATCGTCTAAAACGGCAAATCACTTGATATGATATAATATGATTGGTCTAATTTTTTTTTTTTTATTTATTAAGATTAATATAAACTTGAAAATCATAAAATAAAAGCATATCTTCTTAAGGAAAAAAAAATAGTAAATTTTTGAATACTATTTTTAACTTTTCAAATTTTTTTTTTTTTTTGTCTATCCATTTTTGAATATGATCTGCAAAAAATCTTTTTTCTCAAATGTAAAGTCCAATAAATCGAAAACGGCATTCAAAACCTCATTTTGTGCTCTAAGTAAATTTGCAGAGCAGGCAATTATACATTTAGCATATATGTTTAAAAGGTCGTTTATAATGGCGAAAAGCTTTATTAAAAAAATATTTTTGAAAAGTCACGTGATTTTCCTGCTTTAGACGTTAGACGACTTAGACGTCCTCTACAAAGGTCAAATATTGAAGAACAATGACCATATGTATGTATTTGATAAAACGAAGTACTTTATTTGTTTATATGAAGAAAAACATACAAATTATTATACCTCATTACCAAACCTTCATCTCATATGATGAAGTTGTAGTACTATTACCTACTACATAATACATGAATGTTCTAATTAAATAAAATAAACAAGATATAAAAAAAAAGCTAAAAATAAAAATTCCTAATATATCCATACAATAATAAAAATAATTTTACGGAAAATCACGTGATTAAACTCGGAATGACCATATATATTTTGATTTGCAAAATAAAATTTCCGATTTACAGTAAAATCAAAATTTAATGTAGGACAAAATAAATCTTGAATCCCGATGACCGTCGGTATTTACGATATAGTTAGATTATACCAAAGCATGTATACTTAGGTTAATATAGTTAAATCATACTGAAATAGAAAAAGTTAATAGAGAGAAAAACTTTGAAACGATAGCTAGAATATCAGAAAAATAACCAATGTGATATAATCTAATTATACTTATGATTGTGGTACATTTCACCGAAACTAAAGCCATTTCGCCCAAGGGATGTTTCGTAGAAAAATCACCTTTTCTTATAATATTACCAAATTGATTATATGGTATCCATTCAAATATTATATTATGATAATTTTTTATAAAAAAGATGACAGGAATTTTGTTGCAAACTATTTTCAAAATTTTTATACAATATTTATGAAATTATAAAATTTTCATTTTTTTAACAATCAAATCAAAAGTATTGATTTTTGTCTTCCTTTTTTTAGATTTATCACAATCTTTTTTTTTTTATCAATTCAAAAAACTTTTTTTACTACATTAAAATAAGATGATTTTCTTATTAAGATCAATCACTTTTTTTAAGAACGATAAATCAACCGTAAATAGTGATCTGCAAATTCGTATACATTAAAAAAAAAAAAAAAATGGTATTGCTAAATATCTAAATATCACCGGTGGTGACGATCACCAGTGGTGGATTTATGATGTTAAATTTTAATTCAGGTCAAAAGTGCATCTTAATGCCGGTATGGTGACAATCACCGCTGGTGAGCTTTAAAAAAAATTATTATAAAATTTATTATTAAACAAAAAAATTATTATTATTATAAAAAGAACTAATGCAAATTGTACTATAATCTAGAATTTTTTATACTGTAGATATAATAATATCTTATTTTTTATATTAATAAATATTTAAAAGTTACGGGAAATTTCCTATTGGTAAAATATTTTTAATGATTATAAAAAAAAAAAAAAAAAAATTTAAAAATTATTAATTAAGGAAAAATTCATTTTGAAAATTTTGAAAGTCATTTTTTCCTTTTTTAAATTTTATGAATTCTTTAATAAAAATTTTTTGGATAAAAAAATAAAATAATTAAATAAATATAAATTTTTTACGAAAAGAAAAACATTTCCTTTTATAATTTTTTTTAATTTTTTTTTTTCAACGAAAATAAATTAAATTAAAAAGGAATCCCATTTCCTTTTTTCATTTTTATAAATTTTTTTGATTTTTTTTTACAATGAAAAAAAAGTTTTTACAAAAAGAGAAAAAAGTTAAAGCAAAAATGGAAAGTTATTTCCTTTTTCAGTCAAAAAAAAATCTAAAAAACTATACTAACATATATATAAAATTATCTGAGACTTTTTCATCCAAATTTGGACTTATAGTTTTAATGTATAATTCAATAAAAAAAAGTTGCGAACCATTTTTTTACTGAATTATATATTAAAAAACGTTTTTGCTACGCTTTTAATGAATTTTCAAAAAAAAAAACATTGCGAATCTTTTTTTTTTATTGAATTATATATTAAAAACGTTATTATAATGCTTTTAATAAATTATTGAAAAAAACATTGTGAACTTTTTTTTATTGAATTATATATTAAAAACGTTCTCGCAACATTATTTGATTAATTATCAAATTAAAAACAATCTCAGACTAAAAAATCTTATCAAAATATCCTATACGAATCTTAGAAAATCTCAAAAAAAAAAAAAAAATTTATTAAAAATATCCCATACGAACCCTACAAAAAGGAAATCTTTATTAAAATGTCCCATACGAACTCTTCCCATACAAATATTTTACAATCATATATTTATGTATATGTATTGTTATTATTGCAATATACCATAAAATCGGTAAATTTCTAGACATTTTTGGTTAATTAAAATTTCATATTAGGAAATATGATGAAGGTTATTCAACACATGATGAAAAAACTTCATGTCACATGGTGAAAATCACCCTAAAATATGATGAAAAATATGATCACCATGTTATCAACCTTTTGACCAGTATGGGCTTTGTCATAAATTTGGACTTATGGTTAGATCTAATGCAAAATCTAATCCATAAAAATGCACTAAATAATCCATAAAAACGTCACAATTTTTCATTTTAAGATATGATTTTCAATAATCTAATGCATTCCAGGATATGATCATCATTTTGGCACAAAAAAATCTATCGAATTAAGGGTTAAATAAAACATTAGTAACCTATTTCTATCTGGACTAATTAAATTTTCTCCAAGCCACATACTAAAGTGTCATTTTTGGATTAGTAAGCTGCAGCAACAATTATTTAAGGTTAACGTTCACAAAATTAAAGTTCTTTTCTTTTTAATTTCTAATAAATCATGGACGACAATAAACTTTTACCAAAATTATCACAAAATTTACTTGAAATTTTAAATGATGAAGAATATTATGATGTTACTATTGAAGTTGGTAATGACCCTTATATAAAGATATTTCGTGCTCATATGGTTATCTTACATTATCGTTCCACGTATCTACGAAGAATGTTGTCAACAAATAAAAAGAAAAATGATGGAACTTTGGTTCATATAAAATTACCAAATGTTTTGCCTGATGCTTTTCAAATAATCTTAGGGTAAGAAATAGGAATGATACAAGATTATATTTAAGTCAAAATATGATTAAATAATTAATATTTAAATTCACGCTTTTTTTATTACCTTAGCTATATTTATAGTGGAAAAATTTCTTTGGATGAATATGATGCTTCGGATATAATTAAAATCTTGCTTACTGGAAGTGAATTTGGTCTTCATGAATTAATCACTTATATACAATCCTTTTTGATTGAAACTAAGACAAATTGGATGGAACAAAATTTTAATTTGATATATCAAATAAGTTTTGGGAACGATTCTTTCTTGGAGCTTCAAAATTTTGTACTAATTTAATAACCAAAAATCCAAGCATGATATTTAAATCACCAAATTTCTCATCAATTCCAGAAAAACTTTAGGTCTTAATTATTCAAAGTGATAATTTTCAAATGAGCGAAATTCAAGTATGGGAATATGTTCTTAAATGGGGATATGCTCAAAATCCAGAATTTCCTTCTGATCTTACAAATTTTTCAAAAGAAGATTTCAAAACTTTAAAAAATAATATTCACCAATGTATTCCATTTATTAAATTCCATAATTTAACTTCTCAAGAATTTTCAGATAAAGTATTACCTTATAGAAAGGTTTTGCCAAAAGAATTGTTATATAATGATTTATTAAAATATTTTTTGAATCTTGACAGTCAACCAATTAAAGATTCAAAACCTTGTACGACTATTAAGGAAATTAATATTGATTCCAAAATCATTACAATTCAACACGCTAAAATAATTTTAAAATGGATTGATAGATTAAAAATTATAGATGAAATAAAAAAATGCGTACAAATTTAAATTGTTATTTCGTGGATCTCGTGATAGATTTACACGTGAAAAATTTCATGAAATCTGTGATAATAAATTTCATACTATAACGATAATTAAAGTGAAAGATAGTAATGAAATTCTTGGAGGATATAATCCAATTGCATGGAAATCTGGTGGATATGATGCAATTTGTGAAAAGGATTATAAATCTACTAAAGATAGTTTTATATTCTCTTTTAACAATAATGATAATATTGAAATTTATACTTTGAGTCGTGTAAAATATGAAAAATTTGCTATACTTAACCATCATAATAGTGGTCCAGTATTTGGTATTGGTTACCTTGCTTTATTTAGAGATTTTGGTAATTGTTATAATAGTAATTACGAAAAACAAATCAGAGAAACTACTGATGTATTTTTTGTGGAAGAATATGAAATATTTCAAATCATATCGGCGGATTTGATTACCTAAATTTATGGTATTTTTGTTACACAAAAGTATTACATGACGCGCAATAGGATTCGTAAAATTATTTGGTTTCACTATACAATAATTTGAAAATACATTTGTTTACGATCAACTTTAGTGTAAAAGTTCCTTTTTTATGTGAATTAGATATTAATTATATAATTTGAAAAAAAAATACTATTGTGACTAGTTTATGCAGAAATTAACTAAAGTGTCGCATATTATATGCATTTAATTTTTAAAACGTTTTACATATTAATTTTATTTGTGCACTTTACACATAGTTTTGACAGGAACTTATAGGATAATCTTTAAATACTTTTATAAAATTACTAGTATAGTATTGATTCTAATTATTATTTTATATTATAGTTGTTTCATTATATAATTTAAAAATCTTAAACAAATAAAAGCAAATTTTTATCAAGTTCATCAGTTTTTGTTTAAAGTAAAATATATTGAACCCATTCAACGCCAACACATTTTAATAGATAATATTTATCTCAAAGTTTCAAATAGTTTGTTTTTTACAATAATTTTTGCATATAAATTTTTACTTTTATTTGAAGCGCCAGATTCTCATTTTCCGCAGAACATTTGAGTTGACTTGTATTAAACATTTTTTTTTTATTTCGCTTATTTCGCGACTTTGTGTATCGTTTATACAAATTTGACACTTGATCAATAGTACACAAATCCGAATTCTGGAAAGCAAAAGCAAATTGATTATTAGAAATACTACCCTTAATATCGAAATTTATCGGAATTAGTAATCCCATAACTGTTAATAAAAAAAAACAAATAAAATATTGATATGAATATGAAATACTAAATTTTCTTGTTATATTGCGAAATAAATCAAATAATTTATTTTTTCTAGATGGATTAAAGATCATAATATCAAATTTAATGATTTTTTTTCATTGTTAAAATGCGTAATAATATAGTCACCCAATCTAACGACAGAGACCACGTTCTTAATTTTTAATTGACAATATTTATCTCGTTTACACATAAATTATTAATAAATTTCAGTTATATTTATTATATAATGTTACTATTACAATTTATAAGAAATAATAATTATAGTATTACTCTAAGACATGCAAAACTAATACTAGTAGCAAATTGCAAATGAAAATAAAAATATAAATAAACATCGTTTCAATAATTATTATACTGTACTTGCATTTAATAATATTTAATCTTTTGACTTTATCGTAAAAACTGTAAAAGTACATAAATAATAATAATGTTTTCTATATAATAATTGTTAAAATAATTCAACAAATTAAGAATAAATAATAGAATATTAATCTTCAATCTTACAATCAAAGCCCTGAGACTCTTCTTGAACTGAAATTTCAGTAAATCTGCGACTTGTATAATATGCTTGTGAATGATATGGTATAATAGAAGTACTTGCTTGTCCTTGTAATTTAGTTTTATCTGCTTCTACAAATTCCAACATATGATTTTTTAATTGATTATCAATATTAGGTACTTCAAATTTATAATTTCCATCACTGTTTATTTCATAATATTCATTAATACATTTAATCCATTCAGATATAATATATTCAAGCATTATTATGGTTGGTCTATTAGAAGGATCTAAATCCCAACATTTTTTCATTAAATCTACATAGCATTCTGGAGTATTTTTTATAATTTCAGGGCGTCTTCCTTCTTTACAAATACTTAAGGCAAGGTGATGATCATGTGCTTTATGATTAAACGGAGGAATACCTGATGTAAATTCCCACATTATCATTGAAAAACTATAAATATCACTTGCTGGAGAATAGGATTTTTTTCTTAATATTTCAGGCGCCATATAAGGTAAAACTCCATAAATTTCATTAACTTTACTATCAGAATCTTGTATATTACTTATAGGTTTGCATAATCCTAAATCAATAATAAATATTTCATTGTAATTATCTGATATTAGAATATTACCATCATGAAAATCACCATGAGTTAATTTTGATTCATGAATTACTTTAAGTCCTAATATGATTTTTTTCAATAATTGTAATTTTTCTTGCCACTTAAATTTAACTATGTCTGACAAACATTTTCCCAAACTTCCTTTTTTTGCATAACTCATTACTATTATATAATTTAAATTATTTGGATCTTGAGTAAATCCAAAGAATTGAATAAATTTTGAAAATGATTTTTTCTGACAATTATAATGATATTTCCACTATATAAATGATAAAAAAATTATTAAATTTTTGCAAAAGAAAGTAAAGTATACTAATGAAAATAAGTACTATACCTCATCAAGAAATTTGCTATTTAAACTTGATGAATTATTAAGTGTTTTAAGAATGGCCTCATAATCTATTTGTCTATTCCATTGTTGTTTATCAAAATGCCAACTATAAATGGGTCCATTTGACCAAATAGCTTTATGAATTTCACTAAATCCTCCTTTATCATGATAAATTATATTAGACAATTCATTATAAGGTATCCATTCTAAAATTTCGTAACTATTTTTAGCATTTAGTTGTGATTCTTGAATAAATTTATCAATAAATTCATTTTTACTAGTCCACTTTGAAAAGTCTTGTTGAAATCGTTTAGTATTACATTGTTGGCACCACTGGTAATCAGTATATGGTTGTTTACATTCATTGCACAATACAACTTTATTTTCAAGATTCACATTGTTACTTTCTACTGCTTTTTGATACCAATAAAAAGCCTTTTCAAAATTCTTTTCTGTACCTTCTCCATTTTCATAACATATAGCTAAATTAATCATTGCCTCAGTATAACCATTTTCTGCTGCTTGTTGATACCAGTGAAGCGTTTTTTCTAAATTCTTTTCTGTTCCTTCTCCATTATAATAGCTATTGGCTAAATTAAACATTGCTCTTTTGTCACCATTTTCTGCTGCATTTTGATACCAATAAAAGGCTTTTTCCAAATTCTTTTCTGTTCCTTCTCCATTATAATAGCTATTGGCCAAATTAAACATTGCTTCTTTTTCACCATTTTCTGCTGCTTTTTGATACCAATAAAAGGCTTTTTCTAAACTTTTTTCTGTTCCTTCTCCATCTTCATAACATATGGCTAAATAAAGCATTGCTTTAATATAATCTTTTTCTGCTGCTTTTTGATACCAAAAAAAGGCTTTTTTTAAATTCATTTCTGTTCCTTCTCTATCATAATAGCTATTGGCTAAATTAAGCATTGCTACTTTATCACCTTTTTCTGCTGCTTTTTGAAACCAATAAAAGGCTTTTTTTAAATTCTTTCTTGTTCCTTCTCCATTATAATAGCTATTGGCTAAATTTAACATTGCTCTTTCACCTCCTTTTTCTGCTGCTTTTTGATACCAATAAAAGAGTAGTGCAAATTTGCCGGTTCTGGGACACCCAATATTTTAGCCTCTATAACCCATACAGCCTCACCATTTAGTTTCCCATGGTACCCGTTAATC
>QZLH01002809.1:0-11332 GCA_003833135.1 Oehlia diaphana | reverse complement strand
TTTAGTAAAATTTTTTCATATATTGATAAGTTATTTGTATGAGTCTAACGCTATGAATACTACTAATTTTAGGTTACACAGGGCTAAAATCAAAAATTTCACCCCGTTTCTTATTATAAAAATTGTGTCGATCTTATCTGGATTGCCAATTAAATATATTATTATTATCTAGATTGATTCTATTCATTAACCATTTTTTAATTTTTCTATTCTAATTCTTTTTTTATAATTTGGCTATTTTCTAGATTTTTTTGATTATTATTATTTTTTACTAAAATTATCGTCTCAATATCAATTCTCTGCTTTTATTCTTTGTTATATTATGAAATCGTTTTCTTTTGTCCAATTTACGAATACCTTGTGATTTCTTAAACTCTATTATTTCACCACATCTCGGTTTCCATATTTTATAAATAAACGTCATGTATAGGATCACTTATTTTTAGTAACCGCGTGTCCTTTATCTTACAATGTTTATATTTCCAAATCTTAAATTAAAGTTAATGATTAAGCGTGGAAACTCTTCGGATACTTTCAATTTTACGATTTTTTCTACCGGCAATGTTACATCATGCGCAACCCAAGGGAATGATATCAAATTTTCAGAATCATCATCTAATTCCGAAGGATGATATGATACATAATACCAAGCATAAGCTTTAGACTCCATTCTACTACGAACCCCAGGTAAAACAACACTAGATCCTTCGATAAAAAATTCTTCTTCAAATAATTTTCGATAATATCGTTTAATTGGAATTAAAGCTTCCATCACAGATTTTTTTACATCGCGAGGTTCCTTTTTATCAACTTTCGTAATAGTATTCACGATATATCCACTTGTTACTTCAATTTCGGTCATAATTCCAAATTGATTCATTAATCCTCTTATGTTTGCATCATACTCTCGCTTTAATTTTCGTGCACCGTATAAAGATTCTTCATACGCATCAGCATATAATCTTACATCAAAATTTTCTACATTTAAATTAGTTTGTGGGGTTCTTCTGATACATCAATAGAACGATATAAAATACCGAGACCTTAGTGAGACTCGATTTTTTATAAGATTTTTCCATAAAATCTGGGAATTTACTAGCACGAAGTACAGGTGGAAATTCTGGTGGTGTTCCCGTTTTGGGAGAATCTACGGCATCAGAACGTAATTGTGCAAGACGTATACATTGCACCTTATTTTCCGGAGTTTCGCAACGGTTCCGTTTGTTAACTCCTCAATTTTATCAACGCCAAACTGACGAACGTGTTAACATTCCCCGGATTATACATAATAAACGCTTAAGCGTTTCTTATACGTGTACATTACGACCACCTCAATCAAGTGGAATTTACCTTTATCCAACGCGATGAGCGAAAAGTTTGTCATTACTTCACCAGCTATACAGATGGAAAGGATCGAGGGTACAGCAACTCCGCAAGTCATAAGTAATTTGAGATGCGCTAAATGCTCTGAAGACCTTTCTTCGTGTCTCCCTCTAGGCTTTCTTCGATTCTCCCCTCAAGCCCCTCGAAACAACTAGTATATCTAACGTTTTAACCAATCGTGCATTACAATTGATAATCCCCACGCAAGTTGTGTCCATATGCCCATCGACTGGCGGTGATACTGTATTCTCCTCCGCGCCACATATATTGTGATAATTGCATAGACTGCTCCTTCAGGGAGCAAAACCGTTTAACCAGCAATATGGGAAGGAATTCTCTCTTACGTTTTAACCACGTAATGCACCAACTTCGGAAGAATCTGCTTTTGCTAAATGAGCGTTTCGCGATCATACCAAGTTTGTCAGAAAAGAGATAATTTACGAAGAATTTTTTGATATCTTTCATCGTTACATTCATATTTTCAACCATTCTTGGTTTTTGAGTCTGATAATTCAAATTCTCTGCGATCTTCGAGAGATCCGGTGATATTGTCCCGCCCTGATGATTGATATAGGATACACAGGGGATAAATAATCATTGTTTACCACTTTGCTGATAAAATCATGTGATCTAGTATTATAATTGGTTCCTTACATTATTATTTGAAATTTGGCGACATGCCGTCGTTTGGTTCACCAGCTCTTTGAACGCGAGAATGGAGAACTGAATTGCCTTCAGTTCCAGAATATTGATGTGAAGAGTTGACTCCAACTGCCGTGGATGGTCAAGTTGTCCCGGGACGCACCCCAGCCGGTATTTGACGCATCTGTGTGAATTACGGTTTTTGGTTCTTCCTGGATTAAACTTCTTCCATTCCAAGAAGGAAGATTTTTTATCCACCACTCGAGTTGCTGTATGCTTTCATTGAAGGTTTTACAGTGCCGCTCCACCCGTGCAGTTTCAGACCATAATTTTTGTCTCGAAGCTACATTTTAGGAGGGAATCAAACGTTCATCATATATTACACTAAATAAAATTTTTTTTTAAAAAAAAGTCTAACTTAAAACAAACTTAAATACTCAAAAGTTTTAAACAATGAGAAATAAAGATACATACGTGAAATTGTCACCATCTAGATCACCACCGAGATCACCACCGCTACATTCACCAGGAATATCACGATAACCAACCGCTGGAAGAGCGAATAAGATCGCTTTTAACTCTCTGGTTCCTCTGAAATAAGACTTCGTCCGTTCCATAGAGGTAAGTTCTTGGTCCACCATTCCAATTGTGCGATGCTTTCTGGAAAGTTTTATAATAGCATTCCAACCTTGCTTCTTCAGACCAATATTTTTGTCTCTTAGCAGTGCGCGAGAATGCAATCTGGCTGGAAACACAGCGTCGTTGTTGCTGTGATCTTTCCTATAAGAGAAGCTAACTTGCGAACCGGAATTACAGTCTTTAGACTTGTCTTTTTGCATTCTTGTATCAGATCTTTGAACTTGTGTTTTGGTAATTTGATAATTATGGAATTTATCTGGAATCCTAGATAATCGACTACTTGAGAAGGTAATAGAGAAGATTTTTCCTCGTTTATTAAGAAGCCCAGATTTTGAAGAGAAGAAATCAAAATTGTGCGTGCGCCAAAGCCTGTTCCTTGGTTGACGCAATTATCAGAATATCGTCCAAGCATGCCACTACTCGGATTCCCTTGCTCCATACTAACTTTATTATTGGTCGCAGAATTTTTGTAAATATTCTTGGACTGGCTGTCAACCCAAAAAGTAAACGGTTGAAACAATATCGGTCTTAACACAGTTGACACAGGAACGTGATAAAAAGCTTGGTTGAGATCTATTGAAACCATAAAATCTTCTCGTCGCACTAGCGACTTCACAAGGTCTATCCCTTCCATTTTGAAATGCAAATACGTGACATATGTATTCAATTTTCGTAGATAGATAACAGGGCGTAAACTCCCACCTTTCTTGGGAACCATGAAAAGATTTGAGACAAAACACGGCTCCTCCGGGTCCATTTCTTGAATTGCTTTTATTTTCAATAGTTCTGAAATCTCGTGAGAGAACACGTTCAAAACTAACGTGTTTGAGAAATAGGAGTCCGTTTTAAAGGTGGTGTTGAAGACCATTCCGGGATATAACCTTCATGTACAATAGACGTAGTCCAACATTTTCCGAACCACCATGTCCATAGAGGTCGTTAAGCTGAACTCTGGCGGTTCTGCTACATCTACTAAATGACTTAAAGCCTTACATTTTACAGCTGTAACTATACGTATATCTCCTGGGTGAAAGCAAGGATTTCGAAGTACAATACACCTTCCAGTTATTACCTTTTTACTGGATGAGTTACATGGATCAGATATACAACAATAAATTTGACAATCTTGTAAAGTTTTCGGTAACATTCAAGACGCTTAATGATGCCCCTTTTATCAACGCGAATTTTTGCCTTTTTTTTTATGTCTTTTAACATTATGATACGAAATAATGAAATAAAATACATTAAATAACGATCATTATTTCTTAAAAATCCCGCTTTGACAAGATCAGCAAGTGAGGTTGAAATACCATATTCATCAACATTCCTTTGTAAAGCACCCAACGCCGTATGTTCGCTTTCAAGCATTTTATCCAATTTCCTAACTCGTAAATCTTTTAATTCTATAAATACTTCATCAGGAATTCCTAATGCGGACAATAATGTAATCGCCTGACGATTGAGATATGCTGATATGAACGTAGAACCTCTGATAACTTCCAACACATTATGTTGACTAGGACGAACTTGAACTTGATTATTTTTCACATTAATTAACTGAAATAAACCACTCTTATACCCCAGCCATTTTAAATTGGAATAGTTTTAAATACAATTCATAAGCAATCTTTGCTAATGAAAAAGAGAGATTCCCTACCCCATCAGAAAAAGTGAACCCATATCTAACTATATCAAGAATTTCTTCAATGTCATTAATAGGTAGCCTTTGAATAGCACGAGTTCTTGAAAAACACTGACCCATTCGGCAGCATATTTTGCTACACTTTTATTTGTTGTAAAATTCCTCATCATATCTCTAACCATTTCAGCAGTTAAATTACCAGTTGGTGAAAAAAACAACTATTATGATTTCTTAATCGACTAGTAGAGAAAGCCAAGAATTCGTAGTGCCTATCACCAATAGTTATGCCATCACGTAAAGCACGGTAAACTTTATTTAAAGCATCGTTAGAAGTATCACTATTAGATGAAGATGAACTAACTTTACTCAAAGCCTCATCTACAATTGATACGTAAAAAATGATCTTTCTTATCATGAAAATAACGGACCACGTTATTAGAAGTTTCCATGGTTGGAGTTAAAATATAACATGTAGTAGGAGTTACAACAACTTTACGCACCATACCACAATAATATGGTATATATTTAGGTTTATATTTTAAATCCTCCAATTCTGAACGTAAATATGTTAAAGGTTTATAGATCCTTTTCTTCCTTGAATAAATAAATACCTTCCAAAATATCAAGAGAGACTACAGTAGGTTGTTGAGATAATAAAGAAAAGAATTCTTCACAAAGGTTATACTCATTAAGGTAATTAAAAGAAATATTACATTCAATTAACTTCAAAGTTTAACAATGAACGGTTCACAAATGTTTACGTAAATCAGTTACTCTTAACAATTTTTAATGGAAAATTACTAATGTTTGAAGTTCTAGGAGCAAAATTATATTCACCGGCATTCTCAATTAATTCTTAAAACGACCAGTAGAATTTTTACCAATTTGATCCAAATCAAAAGTTATTCTAAAGACTAGCCATTTACCAGGTTCTTCATTATTTTATGAAAACGAGGCATTTTTTACCATCCTCTGTAACTTTTGTATTAATTTCAGTAATATCATCGATACACCAATTAAATTTATTTGATTTTTGATACTTATCTAATACCCAATATTTTGCGGGATATTTATTTTCTATAGTAATTGAACTACGAGATCTTTGTTGAGAAGCGTCAAGCTTAGAATAAATATCATCAATTATATCCTTAAAATCGATTTCAAGCTAAAAAGTGCGCACTTTATGACCAAATTCCACAATTATTTTTTGTTTTTGATGATTTATAAAAAATTTTACCGATTGGGTAAATTTAGCTTCAGATACAAATACACCAGATAGTAAATAATCACCCAATTCTAAACCTTCAGCAGGAAAGGAATAATCAGTGAAAGTATCAGAACTACAATATTTTTGATAATTGAGCCGTAAAACTTTTCCATGAAAGCGTACCGATTTATTCCAGAAAGGATGAGCGGGTACAGGTCTAATTAAATAAATAATTTTGTAGGGATAAGTAAATGATAATTTAAAGGGTTGAAAAAGAATAAATGTATGAAAAATACGTACTTAAATATGATATAAGCAGTTCCATTTGAACATTCAGGAGAGACATAAGTTTCTTTTGTCTCAATTTCTACTCTATAAACATTACCATTAGTAGTAAAAGCATCCATTATATCAGTTGAAGTAGCGTTAGTTTGAATATCACTAACTCTGAATTTTAATCCAGCAAAGTTTTTCCATTCGCGAGGAGGTTTAATTTGAGGAGGTTGAGGGTTAATTTGAGGAGGTTTAATTCTTTTTTTACGACCATTGTAACTATTAGGTTTTTTATAAGAACCGGCTTTCGCCTTATTACCCATAATCCATTATTTTAAAGATTACTTTTTTTTTTTTTGTGTTTGAGGCGAGGATATTTAAGTACTGTATTTCAATTAAAATATAAAAAATATGAGCTAATTGAGCTAAAAAAAAAAAATTTTTTTTTTTTTTTTGATAATCTTTGTTTCAATATATTTATTTTATTGATTATCATTATAGAAGAAATCCAATTATAGTTCAAAAAAAAGGTAAAATGGACAAATAATTCGAAACTCCTAATATAAAATTTACGAATCAAAAATTCGAGATTAAATTATATCGCAATACGAACGTATAATTGGTGTTTAAAAATAATAATTTAGTTATAGAATTTACAATACCCTGACATGTTTATTTTATATTTGAAAATTTTATATTTGAACAATGGACACGAATTATTAAATTAATAATCAAAATTACGAAAATAGCAAACGTTGTATATTTAAAAATTCTTAAAAAAATTCTAGTCTCCGAAGTCCAAATTACTAATACATTTCTGGGAATCATTTTTGCAAATTAATTTTTTTTTTAAAAAAAACTGTATTATCGTTGGTACTCTTTAAAATATTGTATTACCCATAAACTCCCAGTCTCCCAGGTACAATGTATACTACTCTTTTTTACATATGATAAATCATAAAAAAAAAAAAATTTTTTTAACGCATGTTACGCAAAATTTCAGATGATGTAAACAAATCAAAAATTTCCAAAATAGATTTTTTTTTCCCATGAAATAAAAAAAATTTTATTAAATAACATATGTTACATTAAAAAAACAAACCATTTTTTTTTCTTTGATTAAACCCCGATTATCACTCATCTTATCGTAGTATATTTGCTTTTCCTATTTTGCATTTCCTGCGCATTGAATCATATAATCATATGTTATTTTTTACCAGGAGTTTAAAACATCAAATATAGATTATCCTCGTTACACCCGTAAGGAGGGTGCACCGCCACTAGCGTATAGTTTCTATGTACAGTCTACTCGCTTTGCGTGGTTTAGTAAATCAGGCCTTCGTTATAAGAAAATTCGTAAAGAAAATTCGTTAACTTATATGAAAATCTGGTATAACTCGGGAAAATTTCATATATTGCTGTAAATTGTATAATACTTGTATTATGGATAACGCGTCACACAAAATATCTTCGTTATTTAAATAAAAATTAATTATGAACAAAAATTCGTTATAATAAGAGTTATTTTATATATATATTATATACACTGGTTATAGACTTACTCGTTAAACGGTATACAGTATTTTACTAGTAATCTTCGGTATAACTACAACACCGAAGGAATTCGTTAAATCGAAATTCGTTGTAAAACGAGTGGACTGTACAGTAATTTGTATTGTAACTTTGTTCAAATAAATATTGTGTACATATCAAGAATCGCGTTAAACATGAGGTTATATGAGTTTGACCCATTTTAAGAATTTTTTCGTATGATATTATATAATTTTATTTTTCATGGATATAAAATTGGTATTAAAATTTAAATTTAACATAGTATTACTATATATATTAAATACCGGTAATAAAAATCCAAATCACTCAAATATGGTTAGCATCTATTTATCTTGTTTATTACGTATCACAAATTTTATTTTTGTAGCAAATTTCAGTGACGTAACGCGTGCACTTCCTACGTGATCCAATATATAAACATGAAGACTTTTTCTTAGCTTATATTTCTTTAGTTTATTTAATTCAACTATTATTTTGTTACCCGTAATCCGTAAATAATAATTAATTTATTTTTTCATAATTTTATTCATTTATTTTGTCGCATAAGTCATAACAAAATGGCAAGGTGCAAAACTCTCCCACGCTGTAAACAACAACCAAAAATCTTTTATCCACAACAAGAGAACGATATCAGAGTATGTGTCCGAAAACGCCCGCTTAGTGAAATAGAAACTTTAAATAACGAGAGAGACATTGCCGATATCCGTAACAATTATACTCTTAAAATCGATAAACCAAGGTGAGATTTATTTAATTTAATATTTTGACTGAAATACTTTCGGATTTAATAAATTTTATTAATTAATTAGAATTCGAGCAAATTCTGAAAATTGTATTGAACGTCACTCGTTCACATTTAATGAAGTTTTTGACGAAAACGATAACAGTTTTGAGGCAAAAATAGAGGATAACGATTAATGTTTTACATGAGAGGGTTTTATTTAATTTGTAAAATATGCTAGGTTTTTACAAGAACGACATTACCATTAATCAAGTTTATTTTCCACGGCGGAAAAGCTATGTGCTTCGTGTAGTATCCCTTGATTTGTTTTTTTTTACAATTACAATTTCAATTCTTTACATAAATCCGTATTGAATATTTAATTCCTTCACCAAAAACTTTTCTCTTTTTGTTAATTAGTGGCCAGTCAGGTATTAAATGCACTACGTTATATTAATACAATGATACAATGGTATGGTATATATTGGTAAATTTTTTTTATCTTATTTTGGTTACTAGGGAGTGGAAAAACCTTCACTATGTTTGACCAGAGTTATGGTAAGTATTGTATTAAGAATATTAAAACTAAAAATTCTACATTTAAGTAATTTGATGATTTCATTTTTTTTTTAGGCCTTTGTGCCTTTGCAGCTCAAGATATTTTTACATCATTAAAGGATATAAATAATAGTCATTTAGAGGTGTATGTCTCATTTTATGAGATTAACAGAAAAGAACTGCACGATTTATTAGATAATCGAAAGAAGATTATGAGATTAAAAGAACGGCATGTTGAAAATGATAAAATTCTGTTGGATCTTATTAAACTCGGAAATACTAATCGGAGCACCGGTTCGTTATATTTTTCTTAAAGTATGATGATTTAACACACTTTAATGTTGTGTGTTGATATATTTAGGCAGTACTGGAGCAATCTTACAGATAGTATTGAAACATAAAAACGAATTTCATGGTATTTCGTTTTATGATATAAATAAAATAATATTTATAATTGTTAATAATAATTTATTGACTTTCCTAATTAGGTAAAATCAGTTTTGTCGACTTAGCCGGAAATGATAGAGAACTTACTGATATGAAATCAAGGTATGCGATGTGTTGGGTTTCTGTCCGCATTTTTTCCACATTATTTTGACGATTAATTTTATTGTAGAATGGAAATTAATAAAAGCTTGTTGACTTTATGCGAATGCATCCGAGCTTTGGATCAAAATAAAAAACGTATACCTTTTCGTGATAGTAAATTAACGCAAGTATGTTGTATTCTAAAGAATAACCTTTACTTAAAAATAAATGAATGTAGTTTAAGTTTTTTTTTTTATTTTAAATCGCTTATTACTTTCCCCAAACAGGTGTTAGAAGATTCCTTCGTCGAAAATTCAAGAACTTGCATGATCGCAACAATATCACCGAACGAATCGAATATTAGACACACATTTAATACTTTAAGATACGCTTGCAGGTAAGTTAATTATTAGATAATGATAAGTTATATTATAGTAATATTAATCTTTTTATATTTTGGGCTCAACGGATAAATTAGAGTTAAAGAGTGAATTTGATTTATTTCGTTAAATCCATTCACGTGTCCATCTCTCTTATCATATTTAATGCCATGCAATTCTATATATTCTATATCAAAATTTACCTTATCAGAATAAGATTTCTGTAAAGCTTTTGATTCATTTTTGTTAAGTTCATAATCGCATGGTGGCTAATAAAATTCTTCTCAACTGCTTTATAGACTTGTTTAAGTGACCATTTTTTTTTTGATATTCAGAATTTGATCTAATAATGTTAAATTGTTTGCTATAAACATATACATTAGCTGTTAGGCATTGATTGAACGGATATTTGATTACATTAAAGTTTGTGGCCAATAAATTTTGTTTGTAGAACAATCGAGTAGACAAAAAAATTAACTATTGGTTGCTGGCGCAGTAAATTTCGGCTAGCCGAAAAAAATTCATGTTGATCGGCTGAATATTTTCGGCTAAATAGTAAATACACTTTTTTAAATAATAGTGTTAGCCGAAATATTCAAATGTAACCTCCTAATAGTCTCCTAATTCACTTTATTATGGTTCTCTTCCAATATATAATACATTTGTAAAGTTTAAAATCAATCTAAACTTGTTTAATTGGGCAAATTAATGATTTCGAATCCATAATTTTGGCCAAGATTTTCTTAATTCTGGCCTAAAATTGGTTAAAGTTGAAAATATCAGGTAAAAATGTAACATCATATTTATACAAAATAATCTTTAAACTAAATATGGAATATATAACTTCTTATCAGTCTCTAAGTGTCTACTGAAATATTTTTTCAAATGCTTTTTGATTTTTGAGTTGTATCTTAGCTAAAAATTAGTATATTAAAATAAAAAATAATGCAAAAAACTTGTAATTTGTCAAAGATAGTGAATAATATAAGACTTTAAATTAAAACAAAAAATATTCTTGCCATTGTATAATAAAAAAAAATAAAAATACATGTATGTTTATTTTCAAATATAATTCAGATCTCTTAAAAAAATTTCCTTTTTTTTATTTTATTTGTATAATTGTATTGTAAAATTTTAATTATTTTTATAGTTTTAATAGTTAAATAAACTATTCATTAATTTAAAGAACAATTAAATATTAAAAAAATTTATTTTTTACAATTAAATTATCAAAAATCTAATATTAAAGTATAATTGGATAGAAATAAATGAGTTAAAAATAACAAATATTTTGTAATTTTATTTAATTAAGAATAGTGCACTGTCCAAAAATAAGTATAGTAATGTTATGTACTTCTTGTTTTTTATAATAAATAAAATTTTGTCATTATTTCATATTGACTGCTATTTGGATATTTTGACTAACTACACTATTATTTTAAAAAAGTTTATTTAGCCAAAAATATTCAGCCAAAATTAGTTAGATGTTAAATCAATCAAATATTCAAGATCAACATGAATTTTTTTTGGCTGGATGTTATTAGCCAAAAATTTATTGCACCTTCGGCTGAATTTTTTAGCTAACTACACCATTATATAAAAAGGTAATAAAAGTAAATTATATACAGTGTGGTACCTCTATAATAGGTACCCCTTATATCTTGTGATCTAATGGTCAGAATTTTATAAGATTTTAAAATTAGATAGCTTTTAAAAAGATAAACACATTAAGCAAATAAAAAATTTTCTCAATTTTTTTTGCTGACATAATACAAAATCACATGACT
>QZLH01002803.1:0-11473 GCA_003833135.1 Oehlia diaphana | reverse complement strand
TCTCTGCTACAAATAATTGTTCTTTTACGTATCTTGCCTGCAGAATTCTTCTCAGATTTTTCCAAACGGACTTGAAAACCTTCTTGTTTTGCATATGCTTTAACTGCAAAAATAAACTCTTTTTCAGAAGAGTAAGTATTACCTTCATTAAGTTCCACATTGGAAATGAGCGTATTTTCAGAAGGTTCAAAAGAAGGTTCTGATGAAGATTCAGAAAATACTGAGTCAGCATATTCATAAGTTTCTTCTGTCATTTTGGAATGCTTGCAGAAAAAAGAAAAGTGGCCGTGTAAAGATAAAAGATAATCTGTAAATAAATTATAACACGGTGTGATAAATAACAAAATAATAACGAAAACATATTATGTCACGATGTGATATGGTAACATATAGCAGCAATATCACGTGAAATTTAAGGGGTACAGGATAAATAGCGTATATTCCCTGAAACACTTTAAGATTTCCCGTGCATGATATCTAAGCCATCCACATGATTCGAAAAAAAGAAATATACGATTTCGCATAATTCAGTCTAAGTGAGTATCCTAGGCAGTCACCGAAAAGATGGTAGGACTCATTACTGACTGAGGTACAGGATCATCAAAATATATATCATGGTTCTCGTGGATTTCCATGAGTATTTTATCAAAATCATCATCAGCCTCCTTTTGAGAGAGCAGTATCATGTGTTTAGTGATGTAACATAATGCTGGGTATTTACTACAGCGCATAGATGAGGGAAGCTAAATAACCTAAATTGAAGATAAGGTATTTTGGTATATTATCATCATAGAACAAACCTATTCTGGCACTAATACTGGTGATAAAATTAAGGTATACGAATTCTTGGAGGCTTTGGGATTATTAGATAATGAAGTCGCGTCCGTCAACATGGATGATGATAACAATAGCGAATCTGACATCTACGAAGAAGATAGTGATGATGATCAGGACAATTATTGGGACCCTAGAAAAAGATATACCGGATGGGATTATAAAAGACGTTTTGGTAAAGATGCTTTAAAAAAACTTTATCAAACCCGGGAAGCCCAACGTATTCTCTAGGTCTAATACATTTGGAGTGAAAGAACATAATGCACTCTTGGATGCGTTAGCTGACCCTGTGAAAGGTTGGGATCTTAATAATTATTGAATGGATAATTTCCTGGCAGATACGAAAGAATTATTCAATGTTACATGGCAAATGAAAAACCGCTTTATTAATACATGTGAAAATAAATACAGGATTCAGGATGCTAGCCCGCGATACATATTATTTTTTGATTATTTTTTTGATCCTAGCCCTCTTACTAGTTGGGGAACTATCTATACTAACCCTATCCTTCAACAACCCAACAATTATACCTATTATCCTTTTCACGTTGTTTCAAAGTAGATCAGGATTTTCTTTAATGGCAGATTTTGTAAGATTAATCTGATATTCGCTACTGCTTGTGGAGAAGATGCCATCTGGAGTATATATGATAAAATGCCACTCCATACCTGTGGTCACAATACCATAGATATAGTTGAAATAGTCATTTCTGAATGCTTGATCTGCAGTCCGCTTCTTCTTATTTGTCTGGAATGCACTTTTAAGTTATGCCAGATTCTGAAGAAAAAATAAAATGCTATTAATACTATTGAATCTTCTATAAAGCACGAACGGAAAGTAAATTTACCTGTGCATATCCTATTTTAATATTACAAGGCTTTCCTTCGGTGATACATAGGAGGTCTTCTAGACTTTTGATTGTGTAGTCTACTCTGCCTGTTGCATCCTCACCAGATATAACTTTCTGTAAAACTATAAATATATCTTGGGAGGTAAGTTTTTTAGCTATAGCGATGGATGCATGGAGAATCGATGAAATAAATTCACAACGCGTCATCTCATTAGCATCGGTCATGGTTTCCACATTCAAAAGCTTTAAGATAATGTCCTCCATATAATGTTCGAATGCCTTATCATCATCACTAATCTCCTCGAAGACTGAAGGTAGAGAAAAATAAGTTAATATATGTAATACTCCAATCTGGAAAATTAAGAAAGTAATCACATACCAGGAGTAAACTGCTTGATGTTTGTTATATCCTCCCTATTGACCTTATTTCTACGCAACATTTCTTTCAAGTTATTGAGAGTTTTAAGCGAGAAGTAGTTTTGTAATTTCTGGCTGAGGTCTTTAATGAATTTTGTAAGTCTTGTTGCTGGACCTAATGCAAAACCAATACTACAGAATTTTTCTTCTGTTAATTCAAGAAAGTTAGAGCCAGCAATTTTCTCTTTATAAAGTATTTTAATATTATCTTTATCGAGTTTTAAGTTTTTCCTCCCCAAATAATTGATAAGTTCCTCTGTAATTAAAATCCTTAACCACGTCTAACATTGTTCGAGAAGAAATTTCTTCCGTTATTGAGCTTGGAGAAGAAGGTGTAGAGGCTTGTGAAGACATGGCTTTTATATATGTGAGTTTGTACTTGCAAAAAAATATGCACTTGACTGCAGTTATAGGTAAAGCTGGTTTATGGATATAAAAGTATTTTTGGTTTCGGCGCTCAGAGAGAAATGATTTATTGTATTGATTCATAATGCTTTTGCCCAATATATATGCAATTAAGATGTAGTACAGAATTATTAGATGATTATATTACATCATTACACGTGACATTTTTCAAGATTTACGACAAGAAAGTAATATATGCTTTATTTAAGAAATAAAAAAAATGTTGCCAGAACTTGGCCTACAATACATAAAATTGCGACTATAGCGCTACATGATACAGAAGATTATTCTGGCTGGGGGTATACAGTAATATGAAAGTGCTCTGCTTTAGGCTCCTCAGTAAAATAATCGGAAATAGGGTACTACTATCCATTACCTTTTCACTATTGCTTCCAGCTTGAATTATACATAATTTGAGTGGGATCTCAACATCCAATCTGCTTTGAATTGTAGCTTTGAGCATGATATAATTTTCATCTTTTTCAACTCTAATCGCCTGCATTCATTACTTTAACGCAAGGGATATTCATAAGTTTTCCTATAGGAACGATAAGACAATTGAGAGTGATTTCATCCATTTTGTTTTCCTAAATATAAGACCCATAGTGAGAAAATTCGTCCCCATATATACATAACTTCTGGCATATACATACTTATTTTGCGTTATTTTCTCTGGGAAAGTTTTTTGCGAAAAGTTGGCTGAACTTTCACATATCCCTACATGCTTTATATATTGCTGGGAAAAGTTAAGGAGATAAGAAGAATGATAAGCATTGACGTATGATGCCAAGAGCTCTATGAAAGCACATGTAAATGGAATCCTCTTACCTTTTCACATGGAGATCTACCGGAGAGAGATAATTGGCTTTACGCCTGCTGATCTCAGAATTGCGACTCCACTAGCCTTTCATAACATATACTTTTGTCAGCACTATTTACTTTTAGAGTTGGTCCTGTATTGCATGTAGACCTCCTTTTACATTTTTCTCATGATTGTTCAGGAAAAAATAAAGAATAAAGGTTAAAATGTTTTTTTTTGATATATATGCGAAAATTACAGGCCCTGTCTGGTGATTGGCTATTACATCATTGCGCAGAAATCTGTGTTAAGTCTTCCGAGCTAATGATCAGCACATAGATCTTCAAATATAACCACTGTATCATTGCTCTGGATTGTTGATCTAGCCAATCCTAGATCAGAATACCACTGCAAATTATCTCGCATACTTAGGTCTAAAAGGCTCTGAAGGCTCTGAGCTAAAATCTGTCTACTAGCAACATTGTTCTGTGTAAGATGATTTCTAACTATCCCAATGAGATCAGGAGGTGTTATAATTTCCACAAAATTATCAACATGAATATTCGGATTAAATGAAATGAGCTGATCTACAGCTTTTTTGCTAATATTATTACACCCTTCCAAATTGAGATATTTTATGTTAAGACACGAACCAGCAATTTCTTTGATAGTTATATTGGTAATTTTACAAAAGCTGAGGTCGAGTTGCTGAAGCCTTGGGCAAGAATGAATAACATTACAAATTGAAATCTCGGTGACGTAAACACACCTACCAAAATCAAGATACTCTACATTAAGATATTTCTCTTCATAAAGGTGTTTCTCTACAGTAAGAAGTTTTTCTACTAATATATCACATCTATTTTTTCTTCGACAGCTACCTGGAATACTGAATCTTTGTAAATTTGGGCATGAGTTTAAGATGTAACTTATAAATCTTTCAGAAATCAAATGCGTATAAGCAAAATAAAACTCTTGTAAAGCTTGGCAACTGTCCGCAATTTTGATTAAAAATCTATCAGTAATGCCTTGGCAGAAAGAAATATTTAGATATTCTATTTTACAATATGATCCCACCATTCCACATAAAGCTTTATCACCCATAATACCACTACTACATAAATTAAGATATCTTAGATTGGGGTATGCTTTAAGTTGATTTAATGCTCTATTACTAAAACCCACACAATTTTCGAAATTCAAATGAATTATGTTTGGGCATGTTCTTACGATGCCTTCAATTTTCTTACTTGAAAGTAGATTATAGTATGGAATTTTGAGATGGGTTAGTTTTGAGCTATAAATTGGCTTTTGTTTCCCACTTACTAATTCTATGAATTTCTTTGCTTTGGGATCGTTCCCTTTAGCTTAATGCGTCTCTATAGAATAGGGGCACCACATCTGTACTATAATTGGGAAACATATAGAGAGGAATAGAGGGATTTATTTACCTTGAGGAAATATAGAATCCACTCCAATAGTTCCGGTAAATTTATAACACTTAAATGTGCCATAAATAATATATACTGTATCTTAAATCGAAAAAAATGTGATTTTGCACCAACGATCACTGCTCTGAACTATTGGTTGGATCAGATTTGACTTCGATATGGGAGGATCACAAAATTATCATCTATTGTTAGTGTCAAATTACACATATTTAAGTGTACACTATTTTCTCGCATCCATGGTGAGCCCAAAAGTATTTCAGGAAATTGATCAGGCCAATCTGGTCCAGTAACTATAAATTCAGTGGGTATGATTTTATGCTTCTCACCATCATTTAAGATAATACGTAGATTAACCTTTCCTAATGTGGAATAAGACTCATTTAGAAACCCGTATATTCTAGGAATACTATTGTCTTTTGCGTATGCTATTTTCACAATTTTTTCACTAATGAAATTTGCATTAGCGCATATGTCAATCTTAAATCGAAAATCTGTGAGAATTACCCTTTTGGGTCATTCAAGATTCACCTCTCTTTCCCATATGTCATTTATACTGCTAGCATGTTTTAGATCTGGAAGATACTTTAAAATAAATGATATCAACTCTGGCAGAAGAAGCTCAAGTAAATTCAATTCATGCATTTTTATATGATAGAAGAATTTTCAATCGGAAAATATGGTTAGTTATAGAACGAAGTGATAACTAGTTAAATCAGACTTTTTGGATCAGATACCTTTTTGGCTTCGCCTTATTGTCAGATTTTCTCTTCGCGCATATTATTTTGCCTGGATCCACTTTCTTTTCTGGTGGCGCATGATCAGAATTGAATTCCTCAGATGAACTGGACTCAAACAAAGTATTTATGGATTCTTTACTACAATTGCAATGTTCCATAGTAAAAGGTTCGTCTACATTATCATCCAGCCACTTTATACATTCTTCTAGTAGTTTAACTCTCTTTTTAAGCTTTTTATACCGAGAATAATAATGATCCATCCTTTTTGCTAGTGCTCTATTTTCACTGGAAAGTACACTATATACTTCTGCATTTTGCTCATTTAGTCCAAATGCCTGGGCTAATATTTTCATATATCTAATAACTTCCTGCTCGCTAGCTATACTATCGGATGAATGCTTTTGATCAGTTATCATTTCTGCGTTATTTCATATATGACATATCTTTAGGCGAACAAAAAAAATAAAATTTAATAAATGTTGTCTAACCCATCAATGTGATTAGTTTTTGTCGAAGAGCTCGAATGCCATTGCCTGATTATAAGGCTGTCCTCTTTTTCAAAAATTGACTATAATATAGTTTTGCGCTGGGGAGGCATGGTTGTCAGGGCTGTGTCGAAGGGCTTGACTGGCGATGGTTATAGCATCTGATAAATTCTTTGCACCATTTGATACAACTGCAAATACTGCCCCTAATTTGCGCAAATAGCTAGGGAGTAGTGGTTTATCAGGCTTAGGAATAAATTCATCTTTTTTCAGAAATGAACTTAAGTATGTAGATCTACGCTTCCCAGGGTCTCTTGACTGTCCAGAAGAAATCGCATTCTGAATCCAAATAAGGAGTTGCTTAGCCCGCTCCTCATTCTTTTCAAGTGATCTAAATACTCGAGGAATTTCCTGTTGTCCCCAGTTTTTTGAGTATCCAGTCCTGTTTGTCAGATATATTAGATACATCGTACAAATTTAGCCTTTCCTTAACCGATTCTAACGAGAAATGGTCTGGAAAATCAATCCCTTCATTTTCACGTTCCTCCCTATACTTCTTTTGAATCTTGTTAGATAAATAGGTCATATCTGGATTAAATGTAGCATCAATTATCATCTCTGGAGCACTAAGCTTCTTCAATTCACTTCAGAGCCTAGAGAGACTAGATGTGCCGGCAACTGGATTAGGGGCTGTTTCAGCTATGGCATTTGCTATAGCTTTTACATCTCTTACACCAAGATTGTTCCGCATAATACGCTGAGTAGTTTCTCCAATAGTTTCTCCTTCTGGAATAATGTCAGATACTTGGCAGGCACTTTTAGTACTGCATATATTCACTTCCCTGGCTTCCGATCCACCCTCTTTGGGAATTACTTGATTTTTACTTCGCCCAACTCTCTCATAGGAAATTAATGCATATGCCTGTTCTTTGCTAAACTTATATCCTTTTTGAAGACGATCACGAGCCTAGCGCCTTTTCTCTTTATCTACCTTTGGCACGCCAGTTGTCAAGAGCTCAAGTATTTCTGGAGCATACTGGCTAAGCTCTTCGAGACTCATCTTATTGGTGAGTTTATGGTCTGTAATGAACTTGGTTGTAATAGCAAATATTATATAGAGTGGTATGTAGAGTATAGAGTGGTAACTAGATTAATCTGTGGTATTTAGATTATATTAAGTGGAAGAAAGTTCAATTCGAAAAAAAATATTCCAATGATTTACTATACTATAATCGGTGGGCAAAAATAATATTATAATTTATTATGGACCTACGAGCTCCAGCTGGGAGGACTGATTTATCAGTCTGATATCTTTTATATATATTTGAAAATTGCAGGTAGTATGATAAGCGAAAAAAAATAATAATTTGGGATTTTATGTCACCTAATTGTAAAGAACGAAAGTCCCATCCTTACTAATATTTTATAACCCACTCCTATTCGCTCTTTACCAAAGCATACCATTCTCCTGGAGTATGCTTATATTTTTTTGCCATTTCTCATTATCGTAAATATACTCCCGGGGTTTTCCCACATCCTCGTACTCCTAGAGATATATTTCTTCGCTTATTAACCTTTCCCTTCTAGTCATGTAAAATAAATCATTTGGGTTCATTTTGTTTTCTTTTGCAAAGTCGATCACATCTGCGTCTGCCATCATCCTGTCTTGATATTCTCGGGATAGGTCAACATCTTTCTCTGTGATAGTCATGAATATATCAGGGTCTTCATCATGATCGATAGCCCATTTTCTGAGATGCTCTTCTCGCTGAACTCTGGATAGAAGTATGGCAGATGATACTTCATTAGGCTTGGGTAAATCGCACTTAACACTTGTTTCTTTAGGAGGCGTATTCACTACCTCACAAATAGGCTCAATTGATTCAGGAAGCTTGTTAGTCTCAAGTTCATCGATCATCAGCTCAATTGTTTTAGAAGTCTCAGATGTGCCAGATGTTGAGGTGACCAGAGCATGTATATCTTCTGCCACATAGTTGAAAAGAAGCTGGGTTGACTCATCCTGTTTATCCGCCTTCTTATCTTTACTAGGTGGTGCATTCTTTCTATCGGCTTGGCGCTCTGGAAGAGTCAGGATTATTTTTGGAGGAATAATTTCTGGCACATTGAATATGGGTATGTCTGTGCTCTCATTTTCAGGTAAGTTGGATTGAAGTATATCTTTGATAGGTGTATCAGAAAATTCTTCCATATCACCTAGGCCAGATTCACGAAGCTTGGCTACGATCTTGGAGCGGTCAAATATATACTGATTTTCTCTTACTCCATTAACTCATGAACGCGTCTTATCAATGCTGATATGTGAAAACTTCTTTCCTAAAATAGCGCTATTAAATGGTTTTTCCCCATTCTCCTCACACCATTCAACATAATTCTGATACAATGATTTACAGGTTGGTTTAAATACTTTATCCTCAACCCAGGACGTAATATAGTCAATTATAAATCAAATGGGACTAGAAAGCTAGTCACGCATTGTTTCTATTTTCATTTTAGTTGCAGGAATTTCTTGAGATTCAAAATCTGAGAGATCACGACCAAGAAGATATTTCATAACCACTCCAGACGCATCGGAATGGTCAAGAACTTTTCCTAGTTGCTTAAAATATACTGTATTTCCTCTACATCGTGAAGACACATCAAAACAGACTACATGAGAATCCCTATATCTATTTTGAGCGGAGCATCCTGGTTGCTTGTGACCATAAATCTGGTGAAATCTCTAATTCACTTTGTTTCAATACCCTTACGCTCTATAGACACCATTCCTTCTGTTATAAGGGATTTAAGATGTCCGTTAAATTTATGCCATTCCCCACTAGACATTCCAGTCTTATTCATAACAATAAGTTTTCGAGCTTGGATGGCATTATTAAATCGCCCAAGAACTTTTTCTAAATCTGATGTAGCATAATGGAGATATTGCCCCAAGACTTTATCCCCAATAAAATCAGTAATAATATTTTTTTCATACTGCTGTAATGTGGATTTTAGTACTAAGATTGTTTAAGGCTTTTTTTCCGGCTTCTGAACCAAATATGCCCACCAGTTCCAGATATATTCATTGAGTTTTTCATCTCCATTGCAAATTATATTCTTTACATGCCAGAGAATTGGATCCATAATTTCTTTATTAACCTTTGTTGCCGGCTTAGCTAAAAATCCTAGGAAAAGGTTAAAGAAATCTGAATCTGGTTGAGGAACGCTTATGGGATATGGAAGGAAGTCATAATCTTCGTAAATGATTAGACCTTTAATAACTGCCTGGTCTATTAACGATTTTAACTTTACCGATTCATCCCCATATTCTATTATTTTAATCTCAAACTTAGCAAGTTTTAGCTCAGCTCCCATATCAAAGTAAAGCCTATTTTCTGGATCCTTATTGAGAGATTTCTTGTTTCAGGATTGGTCATTCAATGTATTTGTTAATTGATGTCTTTTTGTTCATGATTTGCACGGTAACATTTAAAGCTATATGATTTTTTATTTTGTATAATGTATGCATTTTCACTTTCGTATTCCCGATCACATATTGGACAGTGCGATGAAGAGTTGCGTATTAATGGAAATTTATTAGGAAAGTTATCTGATGGATATAAGAGATTAAATCCTTCAATGCCATTATTTCTGAGTAATGATTCCACAAAATCGAATTCAGCCTGAGTGGTTTCATTATTGGCATCATTATTTTCCTTTCCTTCGGTCGGGCATCCTTTTATCTCTGGCTCTGGAACAACTAAAAGAGGACTGTCAATGACTCTAGAATCATCATTGGGTGGATGAATCATAAAGTCAAAGATGGATCCATCTTTTGGACAAATAGCTTTTTTTATACGAACATGTTTGTCTGTTTTTTTATCATATTTGAGCATTCCAAGCATTTGCAAGGAGAAAGATTTGAAAGAACCTATATTTGCTATATTATCAATTATCCCTTTTTTCTGTAATCCTGCTGGAAGTTTCTTGCGAACAAGTTCAGTGAAAGCTGAAACCTTAGCGATATTTGGAAATCTCATGCCAAAAGTTAAGACATGTAGAGATATTTTTTTCTCATTACTACTTTCGGCAATAGACAGTTTCTTTATCCCATTCTGGAAATATTTCTAGGCAAGTATCTCTAAAGGCGCGACAAAGTAAATTTTTTGCCTGACCGCTTGAAAGCTTGGGGGTAATAGCATTTAATGCTACTACTAGTAAGTCAAAATCTATAATGGGGCGGAGTGGTTTATCACTATCGATGATTTCGTATAAGGAATGGACTTCACGTTCTGCGAGTATGGCCTCTATTTCATCCTCGTTATCTGCGCTAAGGAATTGTCCTGGTCTGATGCTATCATCACGAATTTTATATTGGTATTGTTCTATGTCAGAAGCTTTAAACTCATATGGGGCGGAGGCGTCAAAGAACTCTGAAAGTGAGGAATGTTCAGTCATTTTTTTCGGAATATGATATCTAAGTATACTCTTCGGTATAATACTATAGTAAAAAAGTTTAAAATAAAAATAAATATTATTATAGATATCAAAGATTAATTGAGAATAATACTGAAGATGGATGATTCTGATGACATGTTTATTTTCACCAAGGATTATATCGGAAAGAAAGGTGGATACATTTGCCAGTATCGCTCTGATGAAGGGATAGTTTGTGGGAATAGAAGTACGCGACCAGAAGGATGTAGTATTCACTGGAAAAGATACCAGCGAACTTTATGCAAATAAGATGGATGCATAAAACTGACAGCATCAAAATATGGATTTTGTAATTGGCATGTCCAGAAGTGTTATTCAAAGGCATATTATCACCGAAAAAAGTTAAATAAGATGTTTCAAAGCAGGCAAACTCCAGAGGCAATGGGAGAGGCTCTCAATAAAATTAAAAGGTTTGATACAATACAGAACTGGCCTTAGAAAAAAAATTGAACTATGAACGCTTCTATGGATGTCAGAAGTAGGTTTTGGGCAGTTTAGATTCCTGAAAAGCCGTCCAGATAGTCACCCATACTGATTATAGTGACCATAGAAAAAATTGGACTATGGACGCTTCTGTGGATATCAAAAGTAGGGTTTTTGATGCTTTTAGATCTCCGAAAGGCTTTACAGATGGGTGACTATAGTGACCATAGCGACCATAGAAAAAATCGGATCTCTTAACTTTTTTTTATTTTTTTAGCATGGCATATATTACACATATACCACCCATATATAAGGATGGTGCCGTAATTGGGCAATTGCGGATTAATTGCAAATCCGCAATATTGCGGATTTGCGGATTTCAGAAGTCCAAATATTCGCAAATCCGCAAACCGCAATTATCCGCAAATCCGTAAAAAATCCGCAAATTAGCCAATTAAATACTGTATCACAATTATTACTCAATCTATATATTTATATCGAATCATCAAATTTAGTATTATTACTCACTCTATTATAATATAATCAATTTATAATGCATCAAAACATCAAAACAATT
>QZLH01002797.1:0-11573 GCA_003833135.1 Oehlia diaphana | reverse complement strand
TTTCATATTGCGATCATAGCAAACTAATTTATTATAATGTTCCTGGCATAATTCATAACCAACTTGAAGTTTAACGGTTAATAAAGATGCTTCAGGACTCATTTGTGCTTTTGCCAGTGTTTGTGTTTGTATTTTCCGAAATCTCTCTTTACTTTCTTTACTTTTTTCACGACCACATACTGCACATGGCCCCTTATTATAATTATACAACATTTAGGATAGTTTGAAGTCCCTAAAGAAGGTGGATCTGGAAAAACTAAAAGTGGATCTAAGTAGAGCGAAACGTAAAGAATATAGTATATAAATTTGAGATTGTTTATTATGTAGTGTTGCGCAAGTTTTATATCACGTTATTTTTTTATTTTTTTATAATACACATTTAATATAAATGTCGATCATTTCAATTGAAATTTTGTAACACGTAGTCAACCAATCATAA
Organism: Oehlia diaphana; assembly: GCA_003833135.1. Classification (NCBI taxonomy): domain Eukaryota; kingdom Fungi; phylum Glomeromycota; class Glomeromycetes; order Glomerales; family Glomeraceae; genus Oehlia; species Oehlia diaphana. Next base: position 11,134 of record QZLH01002797.1, on the reverse strand, counting down.
GGATTTTTAACTATGCTCACAGAATTCATACCGGATTTCCCAATGCATGATGACGATCGTTGAAATCCAATCTAATGAATTGGATTATATTATGATTATATTATATAATTTTGAAATAAAGTTTATTGCATTTTAACATGAATAACTTTAAAATTTTTTATTTATTCATCATTTTTATAGCTGGATTAGATTTAGAAATAGTTACCGGCAATGTTTCCGCTATTAATTTGTTACTCCTTACCTTTTTATTTATTTATTTTATATTCATTTTATTTCATTTTTTCTTTTATCTTTTTCTTTTTTCTCGTCATTGTTTAGTATCTACTATAAGAAAAGTTTCTAATCATGAATCCTAATTACTATATACATTTTGAAAAAGTGATAGAAGAAAATACAATAACTTGTGATCCTTTCGAAATTCAAGGAAATATTATCCAAGAGGAAGAAATTCAGCAATACCAGACTTTAATTTATTCTGACACAACTTATGTTACTTCTGAGATTCAAGGAAGCATCCAAAGTGATGACTTAGAAGAAGAAATTCAACAATCCCAAATTTCACTTGATCGTATAATTCAAAAAGGTCCTGTTGATACAGTAATTCGATTATTAGAAAATTTCTATGCTGAAAAGTTACGAATTAATAAAGGTTAATATTTTTTTTCTCATATCACGAGTATTTCCCAAAAAACATAAGTGTCTTAGTCACTAAAATTACTTTTCTCATACAAAAAAGTTACCTACAGTGCTGTTGAGCAATGTTTAACGGAATATTGCAAAAATGAAAATACATATGAACCAAAAGAACCCGAATTATTCATTGCGATTAGTAAGTCAATCGGACATACAACTTATGATAAGACTTACTATAAAAATAATGGTAGGCAATTTTTTATCATGTTTAACGTCATAAATCTCCACTGACGATATATATTTATATACTATAAAAGGTAAAAAATGTGACTGGAATGAAACTGCTACAAATAACCTTGAATTAATCGTGGGGAAATACGAGGAATTTACAAATAAATTAAAATCAAATCGGGGTAATATTAAAACGGGATTTTGGGAATATGTCTGCTTTATGTTATCAATGTATGGGCACAATAAGTATACCCCTCCACAATGCGCAGTGAAGTACAAAAATCATAGAGCTAAAAGTAAGTAACTTTAAAAATTAAGCATTATTATTATTATTATTATTATTTTTAAAATTGCTTAATTCAAATATCGATAGTTCGATGACATCTTTGGTATAGAAATCGAACTTCAAATGGGATAATATGAATTCTTGTTATATCCTTTCTCTTGAGATAAATTATTTACGTGTATTAAATAGAATGAAAGAATTTCACAAAATCAAGAAATTTTTTTTTTAAAAAAAAAAGAGTTGATGTAGGAGGGATTTTATACGTTTTTGGTTTTGGTTTTTTTTATCTTATTTATTATTTATTTATTATATATTCACAAAAATATTTTTAAGCTCTTTGACACATCCTTTATTAAGTAAACAAATAATGATAAGCAAAAATGGTAAATTTTTCATTTAAAAATTGTAACGCATGATGATCTTCGTTGTACTTTCATTCTTCTATTTCTATATTGGCGATAATTTAAATGTCTTTCAATCATAATTTGTATTAATAAAGTAATTAACAAAGACTAGTGCTACGTTTATTTATTATTTGTTTATTAAATATTTTACATAATATTTTATCGTGACAAAAAATATGGGGCAGAAGAATTTAACACTTGTACATATAAAATCACAAACAGGGGTCAAAGACAGTATAGTTATTTCACGGATATCAATGATTTTCACGGCGCAGCCGTGAAATCACGATATTTATGCGTCACGTGAAATAACTCTTTTACCTCATTGAGACTAACGTCCAGTGATGGAAAAGAGTGGAATAAACTATAAAAACACGTGAGCATGACGTTACAGGCATGAATATATCATCAAAAAATCACTGGCGACTAAATAGGGGTAATTCATACCTCAGCGCAGTTAAAAAATTGGTAAATTCAAAATTTGAATTGAATTTTTAGAAGCAAAAATGCCAAAAAAATAATTATAGGATTGGAATCATCATTTGCCAATTAATGTAAAAAGATAATATAAGTTCTTATATTCGAAAATTTATAAACCACTAAAATTATCTAGACAAACATTTAACTGCATTAATAGTTCTGTGATTTTTGATTAATAAGAACACATTTAAAATAAGAATAATAAGAGCAAGGGTATGAATACAGTATATTTAATTAGCGCAACATAAATAGAAAATTTCCATATTGTCATCGCGCTGACACCTGAAATTAACCTAGAAAACCTTTTAAAATCCAACCTTAGAACGGTAGTTTAAATATACGAGGAAGTAAGAAGCAAATATGAGGAAAGAAGCCAACTGAAGACTGACGCCTGACGGTAATTGTGGTTCTTAAAAACGATTCATTTTAAAACGTATCACTATAGATTATCATATTTTTAATTTCTTAATGCGTCAAATTCTAACAAACTTTTTTTTTTTATATCTCAAGTATAGATTCACGTTCGCTGACGTTGGGGACTTTTATTAAAATTGGTTGACTATATATATTTTTTGATAAGATTCATCCATCAAATCTTTCATATTAGTTAATTTAATATAATACTGTATATGATGATGTTTTAACTTTTAACTTCACTTTCTTATTTTAATATTTCAATATGATAAAGGCAAATTACATCTAATTTATTGAAGAAATTAAACTATCTATATATCCGCATATGAAGCTGATAAAGCTAAACAAATTGATAAGCACCAGGCAGGTAGTAATAATCGTATAATTATATGACCGTGTAGTTCAGTTTATATTAAATTAATGTTTTTTGGTCGATGAGGAAAGCTCGTATGAAAGCCTTTTCTGGTACACCAACAGTGGTTTGGCGTAGAACTGGGGAAATTCAGATTTATTTTACAAATTGATATATATTTAAATTTATTTTTACAAATTGATAAATATATTTAATTAATTGTATAAAACTTTATGAGAACTTATCAAAAGAAAATAACTCCTATTTTATAATTATATTTATGTAAAAAAATTTAATTAATACAACATTAACGGTATAAAGGAAGAGACAAATAAAATATTTAATTACTGGGAAGTTTTTGGCGCTTAATATTTAGTGGGTTAATGGATTAATCGGAGAGATTTTATCATATATCTCATAACTCAATGCACTTTTCTATTAATTTAATTAATTTACTAGTTGCACCAGGATTGGCTGTAATGCTGGCTGGAATTATATTATCGTCATATAAATTTTTAATTTGATAAACTGGCCAATGGAATTAATGTCGCACAATTTGGAATTTATTTATACAGGTAATCTAAACGTCAGACACCTCGTTCTATATTTTTATATTAGCAGTCTAGAACTGTCATACTACGCTATTAATAATTTCTTAAATTCCGCAGTAATACCTACAGAATATTCCGCTAAAGAATTCTATAAACCTCCATGATACACAGAAAATTTGGTAATCCACACAATTTTTATGTTTTTGTGTCGAAATTTGCTTACACAATACGATCTATGTGATGAAATTATTGATTAAACTTTCTTAAATGAATATGAACAATTGCTGCTTCTATAAAATATTTATGAAATTTTACAGTTAAATAAATGTACAACCTGATACTGTAAATTGTTGAATGCAGATATAATTTATCAAATAAAAAATATTTTTTTCAATATCTTGATTAAAATAATACTATCTATACATTGTTCCTAAATTGATTTAAATTCGATGAGAAGAAGAAATGCACAATTTGATTTATCATATTTTGACCTGATTTGTAAAACAAACTATACATTTTTGATGAGAATTTTTTTTTCGTTTCATAAATCAACATTTAAAATTTCACACACTAAACGATAATATTTAAGATTCATGAACGACTTTTGCATGATTTTCACAATATTTTGTTATATTTTGTATTATAGTTTTCTTGTTTCCAAAAAGGAACAAATAAAGAATAAATTATTTTTATTACCGGCATATCCGCCGATCATGTGATAATTTGGGCGCCAGATCATCCTGCAGACTGGCAGATATGGTTATGTCGATCATGCAAGTCCAATCCGATCCTTTTTTTTATTTATTTTTTTAGTAACCCATCTGCCGGATTGGATTAGATTAGACGGATAAATTTTGCATTTCATCATATTTTAACAAGTTCAATTGTATTATATTAAAAAAAGTACACCGTGACAATGATTTGAAAGACTTTTTCCTTTTCTCTTTTTTATTTCTTTCTTAGTAGTAACTTTTGTATCGAAAGACGGTAACGTGATGGCTAATGCCGATAATGCATTGGTCGAGCGAAGCATAAAACATTTTATGCAAGCTATTCAAAATTGTGCTGGTTCACAAGGTTGATATCTTTCTTTCATTTACATTGTTTTTAAGTTGTATCGTTAGTGGTATCGCGATCGGCAAAATTCCTAAATATTATTTTTTTGTTTTTTTTCGTTATTAGACCAAGCTGAAGATGAAAATTTTCAAATTCTTCGGCGATACCAGGAACTTATACAATATCAGCTTCAACGTTATAGTACTTATCAAGGTTAATATCTTTTATGTTGACTTTTCAAGTTAATCATGATGTGACCCTTCTATAGAAGTCACATTTTGAAACGTGGTAAATAATATGATATTCTGTCTTTTCTTTCTTTCATAGAAGGAGCTAAGGATGAAGTTCATCAACATTTTCAGCAATATCAGAAATATCAGGAATATTATAGTACCATTCTGCAATGCTTCCAACTTTATTGTACCAACCAGATTCAGCAACAATTTCAATATTATAGCATCATAAATAAATATCAGCTTCGACTTTATAGCATCATTAATAGAAGCCAGCTATTCTATGATACTATTTTAAAATGTCAACAATTTTATAATACTTTTTTGAAAAGCCAACTACTTTATAATGCTATTCAGAATGGCTGGAAATTTTATTATAGCATTCAAGGGAAGATTCAAGATCAACTTCAATATGATTATACATGGCAAGGTTAATATCTGAAGTTATACGCGATAAATAAAACGTAGTTTAGTGTCTTAATGACATTCAATATTAATAATGTTTTGCTTTTTTTTCCTTTTTGATAGATGGAGTTGAAGAAGAAATTCAGATACAAGATCTGCTACTTCAACTTCAATTGTCCATGCAACTTTTTTGTACAATTGAGCAAAGTACTAGTTTCGACCAGCAAATTGAAAATGTCATCCAATTTATTCAGCGTATTCATATTCAACTAAGCTCAATTCAACAAAGCCAGAGTAATACCATTTACCATTTTCTAATATGAAATGATGAACATTTCTCAATATTGATATTTTATCTTTACTTTTTTTTTTTAGGCGGGGCTGGAATTCAGCAAAGACGGAGCCAGCAGTTTAATCTTTATAGTATTCAAATGCAGGTTTTGCAGCTGCATAACATTTATAAAATTAAACGAAAACAAATAATCCGAAAAGTATTAGATTTCTATGTTGACAAGGTAGTCGATGGCCAGAAAGGTTAATATCCCACTTTAATTCATTATTTGCTTTATATACCACCACCAATTGTCACCGTGAACCTTTCTGTGATCATATTCCAAGTATAGTTACAGAACTTTCAGCACTTCTCTATAATTTCCACTAGAACAAAATAACTAATGAATATTAATAATATTTTTTTCTTTCCTTTGTTACTTTTTCTCAAAGTTACTCACGATGTTGTTGATCAATGCTTAAGGAATAATGGAGTAAGACCTGAATTGTTTATTGAGATTAGTAAGATAATCGGCCATTCAACTTATAGTGATTCTAACTATCATCACAATAAGGGTGGGTAATCATTTATTAAATCATCAAAGAGTCGCTCATGATAAATGTATTTAATTTATAGCTATGAAAAGGAAGTACAAATGGAATGAAGAAGCTTCTTGTGACTTTGGATTGATCATGGGAAAACATGAAGAATATTTAAATAAATTAAAAACAAATCGCGGAAATATTAAGACCGGGTTTTGGGAGTATATATCCTTTACATTACTATCAAAATATGGGCATAATTGTTCTCCGGTACAATGTGTAATTAAGCACAAAAATAATAGCCAAAATTTATGATTAAAGAAAAAATAAATTCAATCGTTTAATCTAAACATCAACGAGGTCGTCGATGAAATTCTTGGTAGAAATTGAGCTTAGACTTTCTAGTAGAATAATCATCCACTTTTTTTTTAGTTTTTCTCTGGTGCGAAAGGGACCTTATTTATATATATGTTTTTATATTAATTTAACTTATTTTTGTTATTTATTAAATATTTAGTCATTTTGGAGTCTTTGAATATTTCCCTTATTAGGTAGATAAACAATGTAATTAATTTCATTCAAAAATGTAACATGATGATCATGTCTTGATTATAATTTATATTAAATAAGCAATTTAATAAAGAACAAGTGTTGCATATTTACTAAACAAACTATTAAAAGAATGTAACCATCATCATAAACGGCGTAACAAAGTCGATAATAGAAAAAGATGATAAGGAATGAAAGATAAATCAGCGAGCTATACATAGAAAGGTCGGTCCTGGTTATTTGCCTAGAATGAGCCAAAATCATGTAGATCGCTTCCATTTATGGTAATGCGTCAACCAGCATTAAATAGTGCCGGCCCTGAAGAAATGCGTAGAGCTAATAGTAAATGTGTGCCGATCTCCCCATAACTCGGTATTCGTTATTATCAGATTTACTTTTTTATGGTCTGGCGTTTTTTTCTGCGATACGAATTAGTCAAATTTATTTTTTTAGTAAATATTCCTTGAAATCGTACTTTAACAGAATGTTTAACATCACACTTAGCATTTATTTAAGAAATTTTATTGTTTTGAAGTAATTTTTAATTGTTAATTTATGATTTCTACATCATTTTCATATATTTATTTTGTATATTTATTTTATTATAGCGTTTGGTCATATGTATATTTTGAGCTGAATTACAAATTCGAAAAAAAAAATCATAATTGATACTATAAATATCTATTAATGAATCTTAAAAAAAAAATTATTTATTAATATTTATTAATAGGATAAATCTAATTGTAACATCCTGTTACGCGTCTTATTTATAACAACTCCCAATTTTATCCAATTAAAATTTAAGATCAAGCGTAATGTAAACAAAAAACAAGACCAGTCGTGTAACCAAGACAAAGAATTTTTTAAAAAATTTGAAGAAATTGCTTATAACTTAAAATTTTGTCTATGAAACTGTCTTAAGTACATTAAGTAAAAGTTTTCCAAATTAAATTTTTGCATATAAAAATTTTATTTGTAAAACATATACTAAATTTATTATTAAAAAAAAATAAAAAAAGGATATTACAAATAAGATATGTAACAGGCTGTTACAAATACATTTATTCTTATTAATAATGATGAATATAAATTTATTATTTCCAAATCATCTAAAAATTCACTGTTATGTTGGTATTTTCTCTTCCTGATTTTTATAATTTATAAATTATATAGTTTTTACAGACTATCTAGCTATAAAAGTTCAATTTTTGAAAGTTAACTTATGTACACTTTTATCTGAAATAAGTCCATTTTATGGCAATATAGATTATTTATAGAAAATTAATTTATTTAAAATAGTGCTTTCTTTCGCAGAATTTTATCGGATTAAATTTGTTTCCTTCAGAACGGTAAATCGTGAATAATTAATTATTATCTCATAGAAATCCAACAAGAACAAATCTAAAAGAAAAGGAACAACATCATCCCTACAAAAAAAGTAGATACATTTTTATACTGAAAGATATGTTAGATACGTCAAGATATGTTTAGATACGTTTAAAATACAGAAAAATGTACAATTCCATATCTAGACACGTTTTAGACTATAATTGGAAAATTGAAATTATGTGTGTTTACGCCTTTAGACATTGTACTATGTGGAGACACTGAAAAAATGTATCATGTGAGATACGGAATTGTATATTTTTCCGTATCTCAAAACGTATCTAGATGTGTCTTTCAGTATAAAAACGTATCTACTTTTTTTGTAAGGCTTGTTAAGAAATGAAAAATCAATAAAAAATGCAAAGTACATGTATAGCAGGGAAATTCATCATACTTTATGATGATCAAAATGCATTTTTGGAAGTTGCACAAACATCGCATCAAATTCTCCTACATAGAGACATACCCTAAAATACATAAAGATGAAGAAAAAATAAAAGAAGGAAAAAACTCAACTGAACAAAATTACAATATCAATATATATCAAATTTGCGAAAAAATATGGAAGATTTGGACCTTTTCAATTATCATAATCAATAAACATATCACCATCAGGGAATTTTTTCCGCCTAACATTCACATGGAAATCCATACCGAAAATCTGAATCTCTGTGACAAACACGTGGTATTTTTGGCATAGATCCACTGGACCAATCTACCTAAAAATTTCATGATAATGTTATTACATCATTACTCTCCAACATATGGCAAAATACTGAAATATGTGGCAAAGTTTATAAATTTGGTTGTAAACACTACAGTAGTAGTCAGTATTTTAGAAGAAAAACAAATAAACACATAGATAATAATAGAGTATTTATTTGAATTCCCAAGTGCAGGATGGCCCTGAATACACTGATAGAAACCTCATTATATGGATTTGATAATTTAGTGTTGAAGTGTGGTTCTTACTGTATAGCGCTACATATAGTACCCTCGGTACTATTTAAGAAAGTCTGCTTAGATTAAATAGTTCCTGGGAGGGATACTATAGGAGGAGGGGGTACTATTAAAAGGGGGTATATTGGAAGGGGGTACATTTGATTTTATTAAATTAAATAAATTAGTACATAAATTTTGATTAGTATTAAGTCAGAATATGATTAGTATCTGGAGTACTATTCAAAATCAAATTTTGATTAGTACTGGGGTATTTTTCAAAAATTCCTGAATGTGGATTTGAATAATACCCTGGTACTATTTAAAGGGAATACTATTATAAGGGGGTACTGTATGCAGCACTATACAGTATTGTACGGATATGAAAAGTTGACCGAAATTTAGAGTACAGATTTGACAACTCTATAAAAAGGTTGTCCAAACACTGTTCAGTTTTTTGTTCAGATAATTGACCCTATTCCAAACATTTACTTGACATTTATTGGACAATTATCATGATGTTGTACATTTTTTATGTAGTCAAAAATTCTCAATCTTTGCATCTTGTATTAAATTGTAACAAATATTGTATAATAATGTGCAAATCAGACTTATAGGGCAAACAATGATTTACCTTGTACAGATTTACAGTGGGTTGCCAAAAGTGACCAACCACCTAAAAATTAATAAAATCAGTCATTTTTATTAATAATTTTATGCTTATTTTAAAATTAGAAATATAAAAACCTATTTTAAAATATTTTATACTTAATTAATAATAAAATTGTGTATGAATATTTAATTTTAATGTGAAAAAAAATTGACTTTTTAACCAGAGCAGCTAGAGTAAAATAGATGCCAAAAATCGTAAATTAGCTTATTTTCAAAAAATTAGAAAATTTTAATCAGCAGTTGGTAAAATCTGCTTTTAAATCATGAATTTTTGGTGAATTTTATATGTAGATCATTAATTTTGCCGATTTTTGAGTGAATATCACAGCTGATCGAATTTTTCTGATTTTTTGAAAATAAGCTAATTTTTAGTTAAAAAATCAGTTTTTGACATCTATCCTTGATTAAATTAAACTGATAACACCCTATTTGGCAGCATAATAACTATAGATACAGTATATCTGGATCGCATCTCTATTATAGTATATATATACAGTGAAATTCGATAAACTGGATCTATCAGTTCTACTAAAAATATCTGGTTTATCGGGATATCTGGTTTAGCGAATATATTATACTGAATTTTCAAAAAATTTTCATGTTAATAAAACAATAAAACTAATATACGCCATAATTTAATTATTCATCTTAGTTTTAAGTCATAGATTTCATGAAAATGAATATAAAATAATTTTAATTGAAAATATAAGTAATACATAACTTCAGCTGGAATTAAGATTTTTATAATTCTTGCCAAAATTTTGATTTACCGCATCACGTTACTTAAATTTTATTGGTTGATGATCATATAATCTGGTTTATCAAATTATTTTTACTATAGCTGGTGTAATGCTGTAGTATACATAGCAATTTATTAATTATAAGGCACAGTATTATATTTAATCTTAGTATATAAATTTTATTTTATTTAATTTAGTTAATTTATTTTATTATGTGAGTCCGCAATAATGTTAAACTAAGGGATATTTGAGGACCAATTAGAGTCCACAATAATGTTAAACTAAGAAATATTTGAGGACCAATTAGAGTTCGCAATGATGTTAAACTATGGGATAAGTAGGAACTAATTATAGTCAGAAGTAACTAAGGTTGCTTGCCAAAACCTCTCCAAAATCCTGCGATAAATTTCGGCAAGATTTTACTATATGTTTACTATAGTTTTGGCAGGGTTTCGGCAGTTTTGGCAAATGGGGTTTCGGCATTTTGGCAAAGTTTCGGCAGGATTTTTAATATGATTTAATATAGTTTCGGCATTTTCCGTATAGGTTTCGGCAGTTATTAAGAAGGTTTCGGCAAGCAACCTTAGAAGTAACATTTGACCACCCCAGCCAAATGATCTACATAGTTTATAAGCTGGAGTTTTGCGTACCAGATCCTAACTTATAAACTACCTATGGGCATATACAGCCCATGGATTCTGATTGGTCTAAAAGTAAGGATATTATTATTCTCATAATAACGGACTATACTGGACCTCACCATCAAGGACATTATCATTCTCATATTGAGGACTATAGACCATATTAGTCCTCATTATGAAGGACACACTTTGGGACCATGGTGGTCCTTATCATGGACATCAGGAAATTTTATAGCGCGAAAAATTGTGTAAGTTTACGATTTTGTAAGTTTACGAAAGTTTATGGCATAATATTTCGAAAAATTTCAAAATATTACGTAAGTTTACAATTTCATAAGATTTATGTAAT
>QZLH01002795.1:0-11596 GCA_003833135.1 Oehlia diaphana | reverse complement strand
TGGATTTTTGAACAGTACGGCGTTTGGTAATCCAGGGTAAATCCTGGATACATCCCGGGTAGCTACCCTGGATGCATCCAGGGTGGCCACCCGGGATTTTTGAACAGTATGGCGCATAATACAAAATAATCCGTTATTACCGGCAACTTGGATCTTTTATTATTATTTTTTTTTTTTATTGTACATATATGAAGGTACAAATGACTTAAAGTTAAGCTTTTATAGGCTAGAATTATTTTAATTTTGACGTTTTTGAAAAAAAACCTATTTTATCAAATCATCATAGAATTCAAAAAATGGAAACACCTTTAAATTTCATAATAAAATAAAATTTCAATGTCATATTTGTGATGATGATTGTCTATGTTATCAATAAATTTAAATTGTAACAAAAAAATATCAAATATTTAATAATGGATTAGTTTTCCTTCTTTCCTTTTTTTTTTTTAATAATATTTATTTTGGTTATTACTTTGGATAATTTTTTTATTTTTGATAATTGATGTTTAATGAGCCAAATTTGAAGTTTCGAATGAAAAGGCGAAATCAAAAATTCAATTTTGATTATTAAGTTTTATTAGCATAATATTTTGACATTATAATGTAGTAACATATTTTTCAGACGCCTTTTTTGTAACATAATGAGCTTATAAAAATTAAAAGTTGACCATATTTTAGATAATTTCTCTATTCATTAAAACTTTTTCTTAACCTAAAATTCAGAGATCATCTCATTAATAAATTTTTATTGCAGGAAAAATAAAATTATTATAGTTGGAGACTAAAGTCACCAAAGATTTAAGAGCATACTATTCATTTTTAGATATATCTGGATGGACATTATTGATGACTATATGGGCGCTTTGCAGTAGAAAAGGACGAAACTACTAAAAAAATTCAAATTTTCTTTTATATGCCAAAAATATTCTAAATACTATAATTTGTTCAGATTTTATATTAACTCATTTTTTATTTTTTTTGTAGTTTCGTCCCTTTCTACTGCAAAGCGCCCATATCTATTTGGTGAATGACTCTATAAAATGATCCTTATTTTAAATATCGTTTTTTATTTACTTTTTAATGTAAAAATTCATTTACTAGGAATTTAGGTCATTAGAAAATTATACTCATTATTTGCAATTTGTATAAAATTCTTAAGGGTTCACAAGTTTTTTGTAAACTTTTCAAAATATTGAACAAATATAAAACAATAGATATTATTATTAGCAAAGAACAATCGCATTATTGAAGTGAAATTGGCTGATGATAAAAAGCGTGATCAATATGATAATATAATAGACTAGTAGGTAAAATTTATTTATTCATCGATGCATTTTTAAACAACATACAATATCATAATTATTTTTTTATTTAATTTAGTAATGGTTTCATTACCGGCAAATAATTAAAAGTACTTTAGAGTTATTTGAACTGATAACAATGACGTTTATAGATGAAAACATTGTATCATGTTAAAACCAAAAACAGAAATAGTACATTTTAGAGGTCTGGCTATCACGTGGAATATTACTTAACTCTTTCAAATATCTGTCTGTTTCGAAAGCGTATTTAGAGATTTATTTGATTTTATTTTTTTTCTTAACATAACAAAAGGGGATTTGGTAATTAATTATTTATCATAATACATTATTTCGTAACAAATTTATTTTGACCTATTATTACCTTTAAATAGCAAGTAGGCCAAAAATAATCCGTCATTCCCTATTAAACGAAGAAACTTTATTAAATCATATAAGTAAGTTTAAGAGCGATACTACATACTATGTATCCTAATGGTCGTGGAAATTTTTACGCCAAGTTTTGCCAGATTTACGAAACAAAATTTTTTTAAATCTGAAATTTATAAAATATTTTTATTTTTTTTTATGTGGGAAAAATAGAAATTGGTTATAAATTAATAAATATCAAGTATATTAACACATAATTTCTTGATATTTTATGTTGGAAATTTAGCTAAAGTTAACAAACTTTTACTCAATTCTAGTTGAAAAAATCAATTTTGGCCAAAATTGGTCAAACTCTTACTCGGAAACAAGAAATGATTTATATATATTCCACATAATTAATTACTTTTATACAAAATATGTTAAGTCTTTATAATTTTTCATATTTTCGCAACATCAGTTAAATAATTGTTATATTAAAAAGTAATAATAAATTAAGGTTAATACTTGCTTACATGATCAAGAATCCAAGATTAAACAAAGTTGACCTGAAATTACGTTTTTCTTTTCAAAACTCATTAACGTTAAATTTATGGAAGTCAAATAAATACTCATAAAAATAATTTACCCTAATTACAGTTTCGAATTTTCACTTTAAAACGTCTAAACTCTAAAATCATCTGGTTCAAAATCATCGTTAGACTTATATTTTCCCTAAAAAATTATATATTTACAGTACATACATATATTTGTTTATTTTGAGCATAAAAAGCTTAATTCATTAGTTAATTTAATGGATCTAACATAATAAATATAATTTATTAAAATTTTATTGAAAAAGAAAGTTTATTTCCACAACATTTTTTATCATCCATTATAAAATATACTTTCTGGTTATGTAAATTTGTTCGCATAATATTGTATTGTGATATTGTCATTTTAGCTATTATACTTTATATATATATTTTTTTATACTTTACTTTTCATATAAATTCTTAATACATATTTAATATTGCTTAAAATAATTTTGAGTATTATACATTCTAAAAAAAATGCAAACCTATTGAATGATACTAAAACTGACTTAAACATAAAATAGTTTTATTATAAAACATATTAATAATTTAATAACTTTTACAACTGCAAAATTATATATAGTTTTGAACTCTTGGAAATTGTAAGAATCCTTAAAATTTATTTAACAGGTGAGTTGATAAATTATAAATAAGTTTTCTCATTAGTTATATTCTAACAAAACTTTCATTATATATTAAAAAAAAAGATAATTCATAGAAAATTTTATTATTACATTTTGAAAATCTTACTATTTTCATTATTATAAAATGATAATGACAAAGTACTATAACCTACCATAAAGGGACATCCTGAAAAATGCATTATGCTTAACCCTGTAAAGCTTACACAAAGCACCATGCCGTTCCACAACTGACCAGTCCTATCACAGGACTGTGATACTCACAAGTCACGAGCTTACTGAAAGTAAGTACCTACCTAGCATAGAACTATGCCTCCTCAAAAGTCCCGGATAGCCCCATCCTACTATGAGACTGCAGCAAAGTACCTACAGGGAAGGGTGATGAATTGTTTATTGAAATTTATCTTACATGATCAAATGTGCGCAGTAATGATTTAAAAAGTAATGATTCTTTATTTTAGACAGTCAAGTTGCATAATAATTAAAACAAAAAAGAATAAATAAGTATTTCTCAAAATAATGATTGAAAATATTTAAAATATTTTCACTTTTAATTTAATTTATATATAAGAATTTAAGAATTTTATAATTAGGACATTATTAAGGATTTGGTAAACATAGATTGTTGTTCAAAATTGATTCTACTCATTCGGAAGAAATTAGATAATAAAATCTTTGGGCGATCAGTTATTAAATTTCATATTCAAAAACATAAAAATTAATATAACAATAAAGTAATTTGGAATTATTTGATTAAAATATTAAAACTTCAGAACAATGTTTACACTATTCTTGATTTATATTAGGATTTCAAAATAATGTAATTAGTTTGCTTAATTTATTCTTGTACAATTTATATTATGTAAGTTGAAAATTGTGAAGTAGAATTAATTTTATTGTTTTCATTTCAAACTCTTTTATTTTATACTCATTTTACTTTCAATCATCCCATGAATTAATAAGCCATTAAAATTTTGTAAAACAAATTTATTTAATAATCATAAAAATTAATAATTAATATAATAATTCATTCATTAAATCACGAAAATTAATATATAAATTATCATAAAACATAACTTGAATACTATAAAATTTAAACTCTTTTACTTCATCTTTCAATTCAAACAGATCTTCCAGTTTTTTAGTAGTATCCATAGCTAAATATGAGACTCTTTTTTCTTTCATAATATATTCCTTAATACAAGGTAAAATGTTTTCACAATCTGGATATAACTTATTTTTGATTATTAATTTCTTAATAAAAATATTTTGAGAATTATTAAGAAATATTTGCAAATCATATATATTGAATTTAAGAGCCAAACTTAAATATTCTAATCTATAAGGAAAAATTTGTCCTAAATTTTGTAATATAATTGAACTAAGTTTAATATCATAAGCTTTTTGTTTATTTTTAAATTCTGAACATTTTATAGAAAGATAATTGAGATTTTGTTGAATATTTTTAATTAAATGAATTCCTGTAAAAATATTAAGAACATCCAAATTCAAATATTTCTAGAAATTTGATTTTAACACAATAAATTTTGACCAATTCAAATCCAATATTTTCTAAACTTTTGTAACAATAATTCTAATAACTCAATTTGTAATAAAGATCTATGTTCCACAAACAAAGATTTTAGTTTAAATGGTTTGGTTAGATTAAAAATTTTGTTGAATAATGATGGTAGAATTTAAATTATAACAATAAAGAATATGAATAGATTCTAAGACATTTGATTGTTCAATACTTCATTAAAATTAATATTAATTAAATGAACTCGATAAAATATAATTATTTTTAAGATATTTAAACAATTAGAATTTGTTAAAATTTTCAAATGACCATCACTATTAAAAGAAATTTTTTGGAGATTTTTTTGTGAATCAATTATTTTAGATAAATCAACTTGTTATTCTTGTTTCTTACAGCAAGAACTATTAATATAGAGTGATGAAATTGAATTACAACTAAGATGAAACATTTTAAAATTAATGAATAAGTACTATTTGATTCTCTAAAACCAATCCTTAAGTTTTTAACATTACAAATGAATTTTGGATTTTTTAATATTATTTGAAATGAAGAATATAAAGTTTCATCATAAATATACACTCAATATATAAATTCAAAGGTATGTAAATTAGCACCATTTTCAATAATTGATTAATAATAGGAAAATAAAATCTAATTTTCTATCTTCAAAAAAATTTAAAGTATTTGTGTAGAACATAATAGAACAAATAACGTATTGTGTACTTAAATATTTAATAAAACTAGAATAATTAAAAAGTGTACTTGAAGGAATTATGATTCCAGAATCTTTCAATTTTAATTTGTCATCTTCATTTAATTTACTTAAGTAAATGTTAATAAAATAGTAGTTTCTAATAAGATTCTCTGCCAACAATAATGGAATTGATATACGACACTATAATCTATTAACTAAAACACATGAATATAACATTGAAAATCATTCTAAAAATATTGTATAATTTTACTTGTTAATTCAGGGAGATCTCCTGAAAATATTTTTGAACATGCCATATTGTAAAAGAGAAAAGGGGATTTCCTGTATATATTTTCAAATAAAGCATTTTTATAATGTTTTTGGAATTGTTAATTACGTTATTAGGACACTTATTGAAGATTTTAAGAATAACTAGGGATTATTTGGTGATAAATTTTTTTCATTATGTTAAAACCGCCTCATTATACTTACTGTATATCTGGAATATTTAATAAATACATTGTAAATTGTTTATTTTGTTTTCATTTTTTTATACAATTTGATAAGGAATCCTGATATCATTACATCATTACAAATTATTTTTTTAAGTTAGTATTTTGATTGGCTTTATTAAACAAATTTGCATCCATTTTTAAATCTTTATTTAACTTTATTTATTAATTTCATAAAACTTCAAATTTTATTTGTGATAATAAAAAAAAGAGTCATTTGTAATAGATATTTTATTTAAATAAAAAATAATATTTAAGCAATAAACATTTTTTTATTTTTTACTAAACTAAATAAAAGTCATTATAAAAATTTATATATATTTAAATTATACAATCCAAACACTCAGAATTATTTTGATATAAAATTTCAGTAAGCAAGCGGCTTGTATAATATGCTTGTGGATGAGTTTGTAAAACAGAAATATTAGCTTGTTCTTGTGTCAAAACTCTATTTGCTTTTATAAATTCATGCATATCATTTTTTGATTGATTATCAATATAAGAAACTTCATATCTTTGTTCATCTTCACCATTTATTATATAATATTTATTAATACATCTAAGCCATTCAGATATAGTATTTTCAATAATTACTATATCTGGTCTTTTGGAAGGATCTGGATCCCAGCACTTTTTCATCAAATCTATATAACATTTTGGAGTATTTTTTATAATTTCAGGGCGATCTCCTTCACAAATACTTAAAATAAGTTCAACATCATGTGCTCTATTATTAAATGGGGGAATACCTGATGTAAATTCCCACATCATCATTGAAAAACTATAAATATCACTTGCTGGAATATAAGGGTTGTTTCTTAATATTTCAGGTGCCATATAAGGTATAATTCCATAAACTTTATCAAATTTATCATCGGAATTCTGTATAGGTTTGCATAACCCTAAATCAATAATATATATTTCATTATAATCATCTGATATTAAGATATTACCATCATGAAAATCACAATGAGTAAGTTCTGATTCATGTATTACTTTGAGTCCTAAGATAATTTTTTTCAATAATTGCAATTTAGTTTGCCATTTAAATTTAACTATATTAGATAAACATTTTTTCAAACTTCCTTTTTTTGCATAACTCATTATTATCATGTAATTTAAATTATTTGGATCTTGGGAAATTCCAAAGAATTGAATAAATTTTGAAAATGATTTTTTCTGACAATTATAATGATGTTTCCACTATATACAGTAAATATTTAAAATTATTAATTTATGATAAAATAAAATATATAATTAGTACCTAATAAATAAAAATACTATACCTCATCTAAAAATTTATCACTTAAACTTGATGAATTATTAAGATTTTTAAGAATAACCTCATATTCAGTCCATCTATTCCATTGTTGCTCATCAAAATTCCAACTATCAATAGGTCCATCTAACCAGATAGCCCTATAAATTTCACTAAATCCTCCTTTATCATAATAATTAATATTATTCAATTTATTATAAGGTATCCATTCTAAAACTTCATAACTACTTTTAGCATTTAGTTGTGCTTCTTGAATAAATTTATCAATAAATTTATTTTTACTAGTCCATTTTGAAAAATCTTGCTGAAATTTTTTAATATTGCATTGTTGGCACCATTTGTAATCAATATATGGTTGATTGCATTCCTTACATAAGTTGTTAATTTTAAAATTATCAGAAGTTATTTTGTGCCAATAAAAGGCTTTTTCCAAATTCTTCTCTGTCCCTTCACCATTTTCATAACATAAGGTAAGACCATGCATTGATCTTTTATGACCCTTCTCTGCCGCTTTTTGAAACCAGTAAAAGGCCATTTCCAAGTCCTTCTCTGTCCCTTCACCATTGTAATAACATAAAGCAAGATTGTACATTGACTTTTCATAACCCTTCTCTGTTGCTTTCTGAAACCAGTAAAAGGCCATTTCCAAGTCCTTCTCTGTCCCTTCACCATTGTAATAACATAAAGCAAGCTTATTCATTGACCCCTCATGACTCTTCTCTGCTGCTTTTTGAAACCAATGAAAGGCCATTCCCAAGTCCTTCGCTATCCCTTCACCATTGTAATAACATAAGGCAAGGCTGCTCATTGACCCTTCATCACCCATTTCTGCTACTTTTTGAAACCAGTGAAAGGCCATTCCCAAGTCCCGCTTTATTCCTTCACCATTGTAGTAACATAAGGCAAGGCTGTTTATTGACTCTTTATGACCCTTCTCTGCTGTTTTTTGAAACCAGTGAAAGGCCATTTTCAAGTCTTTTTTTGTCCCTTCACCATTGTAGTAACATAAGGCAAGTCCATGCATTGACCCTTTATGACCCTTCTCTGCTGCTTTTTGAAACCAGTAAAAGGCCATTTCCAAGTCCTTTTCTGTCCCTTCACCATTGTAATAACATAAGGCAAGATTGTTTATTGACCCTTCATGACCCTTCTCTGCTGCTTTCTGAAACCAGTATAAGGCCATTTTCAAGTCCTTCTCTGTCCCTTCACCATTGTAATAACGTAAGGCAAGACCATGCATTGATCCTTTATGACCCTTCTCTGCCACTTTCTGAAACCAGTAAAAGGCCATTTCCAAGTCCTTCATCTCTTCACCATTGTAGTAACATAAGGCAAGACCATGCATTGACTTTTCATAATCCCTCTCTACTGCTTTTTGAAACCAGTAAATAGCCATTTTTAAATCCTTCTCTGTCCCTTCACCATTGCAGTAACGTAAGGCAAGATCATGCATTGACTTTATATGACCCTTCTCTGCTGCTTTCTGAAACCAGTGAAAGGCCATTCCCAAGTCTTTTTCTATCCCTTTACTATTGTAGTAACATAAGGCAAGACTGTACATTGATTCTTCATAACCCTTATCTGCTGCTTTCTGAAACCAGTATAAGGACATTTTCAAGTCCTTTTCTGTCCCTTTACCATTATAATAACATAAGGCAAGACTGTGTATTGACCATTCATGACCCTTTTTTGCTGCTTTCTGAAACCAGTAAAAGGCTATTTTCAAGTCCTTTTCTATCCCTTCACCATCATTGTAACATAAGGCAAGACTGTGCATTGAATATTTATAACCCTTTTCTGCTGCTTTTTGAAACCAATGAAAAGCCATTTTTAAGCCCTTCTTTATTCCTTCACCTTCATAGTAACATAAGGCAAGATTGTGCATTGACTCTTTATGACCCTTCTCTGCTGCTTTCTGAAACCAGTAAAAGGCCATTCCCAAGTCCTTCTCTGTCCCTTCACCATCATAGTATCGTAAGGCAAGATTGTACATTGACTCTTCATAACCCTTCTCTGCTGCTTTCTGAAACCAGTAAAAGACCATTTCCAAGTCCTTCTCTATCCCTTCACCATCATTATAACATAAAGCAAGATTGTGCATTGACTCTTCATAACCCTTCTCTGCTGCTTTTTGAAACCAGTAAAAGGCCATTCCCAAGTTCTTCTCTGTCCCTTCACCATTATAGTATCGTAAAGCAAGAATATGCATTGACCCTTCATTACCCTTCTCTGCTGATTTTTCTAACCAATTAATGTTATTACATAAATCTTTAATATTAGTGGAAGTTGACATTATTGATAAATAGTATTATTTGACAACAATTTAAAAAATTTAAATTTCTAAATGGTGCATTCCAAAGGGAAAGGATCCTTTTTAATACTGTATATGCTATGTTTCACAGCATTGTTGTACATTTACTGCATTTTACTGCATTGCAGTACATTATAATGTCCATTGCAAATCAATTGGGGAAACTTGGATGATGATTCACAAATAGTATAATCTGAATTGGCTAATAAAAATTTTCTAAAGTATAAATATATTAGCATTTTTAATGTATACTTAAATAAAGTAGGATTTAAATTAATATTATTTTCATATGTATAAATTATTACCTAAACCAAAAGATTTGAAGTTATATTTATAGTATAATTTAATTGCCAATCAATGCATAAGCTGATTTTCAGCCAGAATAATGTAACTGAAAAAGAAAGAAAAATTTATTAATAACTTAATATTACTAATCTTTAATGTTAAAGGAAACTGAAGATATTCAACTTAATTCTGCAGCAGTAATTGTAGCAATGGAACTGATCCTAAAAAAAAATCCTGGAACTGACCAAATCTAAAAAAAATTATCAGACCCAATAAAAAATCATTAACACTTATTATTAGATTAGCAAAGTCCAACTGAAATCTAAAAAAAATGAAAAGAAAATAATTTTTTAATTATTAATCACCTAATGCCAAAAAAAACTGAAGCCACTTTACTATACTTAACTGGACAAGTTAATTTTTTCAAAATATCATACCATTAGACTGCAGTACAACATTGAGAAATATGGGAAAAATAATTAGAATTAATAAAATATTTATTTTAATAGCAAAAATGATATAATGAAGACTATATATATACACATCAGCTATAGAAGATGATTTTGGAAAAGGATAACAAGTGAAGAAAGACAGAAATTTTATAAAACAGAGAACTCACAAGACTACGTTGGCATCTAACACAAATAATAATAACTTTTTGAAGGATAAACAATTCCACGATGCACCAGATAGTTTAATAGGTTTAATAGTTCAGAAAGAAAATTAGGTTAAAAAATTTAATAAATTGGATAAGATTTTAGTGAAAGGATTACAGATATCAATGGTAAAACAATAAAATCCACAGGTAAAGGTAAAAAAAAGGAAAAAGTGGGTGTAATTTTAAGTGAAAATAACAAACATGTGGCCATTGCTCAAGGTGAAAAGTAGATATTGATAATGAGTAATCACTAAATAGAGGTATCAATAGCACTATAATATACTATATAAAATATTAGGATTGGATTAGTCTGGTCTGGTCTGGTCCTAAAAAGACTGGTCTTTCAACCTGGACCAGACTGGACTGAGACTGGACCAATTTAAATTTAAGAAATTTGTTCCTATGATTTTAAGCATAATGGTGTTGTTAGCCAAAAATTCAGCTAAAGGCGCAGTAAATTTTTGGCTAACAACACCCAGCCAAAAAAAATTCATGTTGATCTTGAATATTTTATTAGTTCAACATCTATTTTTGGCTGAATAATTTTGGCTAAATACACTTTTTTTAAATAATAGTGTAGCTAGCCAAAATATTCAAATAGTATTCATTGCTCATGTAACCTCCTAATTCACTTTATTATGGTCAATAACACCCTCTTCCAATATATAATACATTATAAAGTTTAAAATCAATCTAACTTGTTTAATTGGCCAAATTAATGATTTTGAATCTGTAATTTTGGCCAAAATTTTCTTAATTCTAGCCTAAAATTGGTTAAAGTTGAAAATATCAGGTAAAATATAACATCATATTTATACAAAATAATCTTTAAACTAAATATGGAATATATCAGTCTCTAAGTATCTACTGAAATATTTTTTCAAATGCTTTTTGTTTTTTGAGTTGGATCTTAGTTAAAAATTAGTATATTAAAATAATAAATAATGCAAAAAACTTGAAATTTGTCAAGATAGTGATAATATAAGACTTTAAATTAAAACAAAAAATATTTTGCCATTGTATAATAAAAAAAAATAAAAATACATGTATGTATATTTTCAAATACAATTCAGATCTCTTAAAAAAATTTCCTTTTTTTTATTTTATTTGTATAATTGTACTGTAAAATTTTAATTATTCTTATAGTTTTAATGGTTAAATAAACAATTCATTAATTTGAAGAACAATTAAATATTAAAAAAATTTATTTTTTACAATTTATGATTATCAAAAATCTTATATTAAAGTATGATTGGACAGAAATATGAGTTAAAAATAACAATTATCCCCTGATCAACACCATTTACACGTTTATGCAAATATAGTTATACCTACTGGGTAGCAAATTTTATATGTATTTATTTATCCGTTCCTAGGAGATTTTGCACTAAAATTAGCTACTATTTTATACTATTG
>QZLH01002793.1:0-11646 GCA_003833135.1 Oehlia diaphana | reverse complement strand
TGCGGACATCCAGCATCTTTTATGATTCTGTTAAAGCTTTTTCATGATAATTTTCCGAACATTTTGCAGTGGGGAAAAGTGTTGCAAGCAAACCTTTCGCAGTATATGAACGGTACTCATATCGCACTGAAAAATGTAATAAGCAAGATGAGTATTAATGAAAAGAAGTATATTCGCAGTCTTACAGAATATATGGCAGATCGTTGGGAAATGGATTTAAGTGACTTAACTGCACTCGATGACCTAGACAAAAAATTACTTGATATTGGAATCCTTTACCCCATAGACTCAAATTTAGTTGGATTTACAAGCTGTATTATTTTGCGTGTTTGTATTGATACCCTTTTTCCCAAACCTTTAAGTCCTATATCAAGGGATGAAGTTCCAGATGATCCTATTGATTTACTATCGCTTGGTTTAGGTTCTATTGATCCTACCGTAGTTACTGATAAAAGAGCTCGAAATAAAGTAGGCGTGTCTGAAAGGGTTATGCAAGCGTCACTTTTTTGCGTCTTTAATGGCTTATTACCTAAACCAATGATGTGCTTGCTTGAGATGAAAGGTGAAGGTCGAACCCAGCTTGATTTGATGATAGTTGATGGCAACCAAAATAAGGTAGCTTATTCGCTCAAATGCAATAAAATATCACTAGCAGATTTTGAGAAACCAATAGAACAGGCTCTAGGTTATGCTAGTCATTACGAAATGGAAGTACAACTTGTCAATTTCTTTCTAAAAGGCCAAAATTCACCATCAGTACCTGACGATGTTCCGGAAGGAATCGTTATAATTAATGTCAAACACAATAGTGCATGTACGAAATTTACAATTAAATTGCCATCGGATCCTGATTACTATAGACAAGTTAGCGTAAATAGTTTAAATAGTTTAAATAGTTAAATATCATGTAAAATCTTTTTGAATGCAAATATGCATATTATTTAGCATTTATAGTTTATTTTGTACTGCGAATCACTGAAAAATAATAAAGATCTTCATCTATATCGAGTTCATGATCTTTTAATGTGTACGCATGAAGGTGGTGATTACTTTATTCCAGAACAACTTGTACATCAGGAAAAATACACGCTATGTAAAATACTAACACGACCATAAATAATTTCTTTCGTCAAAGGTGATTGGCGTTTGCCTCATTCATCTGTCTCTAACTTTTCTAGCAAGAAAAAATTATCCGACGTACGCCAGACGTCAGTCATATCTTAGACAAGATTATCTAACCCAACTTCTGATATTATATTACCTGATAATCCAGAAGAGAAAATTCCATTATTAATAAAGTGCTTGAGTGATTCGAATGGATCGCTTCGTTCGAGCATTTATGCGAGAAGGCGGGACTATAAAAGTGAAAATATAAAGAATGGTATAGGTAGTCGATAAGGTGTGGTGAATATGGAGAATTAACCTATCGCCTTGAATGTGAGATCGATCAGTAGATTATTACGAGATATTATTTGTTCGGGGAGGAACTTGAAAAAATTTTTGACAGATTCAAAAGGAACGTAAGGCTCAGAGATTTCTTGTCAAGGAAGTTACAAAACAGCTTCAGTGATATCGGGTATGATAAGATACAATTGATAAGTCATTTTCAGCTTCGCAAATTTACAAGTTAAGTTGGGATGACATATGATGACATAGATACTATAGAAGCAGAATTTGAATAGTTACTGCGTCACAGTCACGTGACTTTGCTGACCCGCGGGTCAGAGAAATCAAAATGCGAAAAAACAAATAGTTCACTTTAATTTCGGCTATTTTTGTCTGCCTATGTATTAACCATAGTCGGTTTGTATGTGCTTATCAAATAAAGTTTTGCCTACATTGGGCCTTCTCCTTTTTTAACTATATATCCTTATAAATGCTATGCGACTGCTTATCGAATAAATTAGACTACCCCCTTACTGATCATTTCGTGATTTATGGAAACTCGCCAGCTCCTGGAACTCTCCCAGAACTATCGAGGAACTGGGCCATAGGCGCTTCGCACAGAGAACTGGTGAAGATCTCATGTGATACGATATACAGTACATCATGCCACAAACTGATTTAGCCAAAGATGCTGTGCATATGCATTTAAATATAAAATTAGCTAGATATGACTCTATATAAATCCCTACAATAGAATAAAAATGAATTTGGGTGGGTTTAGCAATATGTAGTCTCACTAAATCGGCTACAAATCAATAAAATCGCTATATAGCATTAAAACTGCCATAATTCTCTTAACTAGTAAATTTGAATCTGATATTTATTAGAGTATAATATTGCTAAATCAGCTAAAATCGGCTATAAACTATAAAATCACTATATCTATTATAATCTATTAAAACACTATTATGGATTTAGATGGCAGAGCCTATTCTAAGCTACATGGAGTAAGCTATGGAGATATAAACTTTGAAAAATATAGAAATATAGTTGATGCATTATGGCCTTTATCACATATGCGTGATCATGAAACACCGGAAATGTGGTGTTCTCGTATCCGTGGCCCATTTAGGAAAATACTTGAAGAGAATTCAGAAATCCTTTTTAAAAATGGGTATATTTCAATGTGCGGAAAGTTATATGAAAATGATAAAGTCAATGCTCTTCCAACCAATTATATATATTGTAGTGTATGTGATTCCTTAGTTTTCATTCCTGATACTTCTTTTAATACTTGTATCTATCAAGATAACCACTTGAAGAGATGCATTTCTGGAAATAGTATTTCGAATGAACATGCAAGAAGAAAAGAAATTCTTAAATCTATTGATAGGAGGGAATTTCAGATCTGGCAATATAAGCAATATATATTACAGGAGGAGGCTAAAATTAATCGTCTTCGTCTAGAACTTTTCTCCCAATCTACCTCACACTCAGAAAAGGATAAGTTAGCATCAGTATTATATGATCATGATGGAAATTCTACGTCTAGCTATAAAAATTATGCATAATCTAAAGCAAAAGATACTATGCCAAGTGCTCCAAATTTCGAACCAGCTTATATTCTACCTGCCAGACAAGAAATGGTTTCACCAACTTCTTATCAATCATCAGCTCCAAATGAGACTATAAGCGAAATATTTATCTCATCTCAGTATACTAAACAAAATAACTTATTACCATCTATAGACCATCTTAATCAACCCACATTAAGATTGAGAGATGGGACAAAAATCACATTTCTTTAACTGACTGATTTCGAGAAATATCTTAATTATAGACTATTGCTTTTAACTGAAGATTAATATCATTTAACCAGAAGCGCAATGTATAACTTATACTTTATTTTTTTTTGCAAAATGAATTCTGCATACATGATCGCCTAGTATAATTGTGAAATGTATCACCTGCATAATTTAAAAATCTTTATGTGTGATCCATCTATTTCGAGTTAGATCTTCTAATATATAACCATTTTAGTGAAGTATTTCAGGAAGATCAATGAAGCGATCTTGGAGATTCTCGATTCCTAAATATTATAATTATGGCTTTGAAAATTTCTATACAACAGTTATCCAGCGAGCTTACAGGAATTACAAGAAGAGACCCGAATCTTTGGCAAAACGAATTTGGGAGGCGGTGAGGAATGATGGTACTCCTAATAGAAAGAAACTCTTAGGTATAACTCCTCGTGATACTTATCCCACCCTTCATGGCCTACAAGAGATGATGAGTGAATAATTGAGAAGAAATGGCAATTATCTGTGAGATTAGCTAATGTAACATATGGTATTGTTTTTAAAAAATTATACCAGCAAGGCTATATAATCATTAGAGGTTCAGATTGGTCTAACCAACTAAAGTGGCTACAGAATCCTGATTATTATTGTATTGATAAAGATAACATTGAATATATCATTAGAGTTACAGAATGCGAGAAATATAAGGCTAATTCATGGAGTATAAAATCAATCTGTGAGTGTGTTGGATTATAATTCTTACAGTGTCAGATCATCAGATCCCGAATATTATAATATATTGCCTAGCTACAATGCATGTTAGCATGTGTGACAGTTGTTAAGACGCTAAAGCATAAATTAGCACGTTTTCGATCCTTGTTAAAGTATATATGATGTAATAGGTGATACTCTGCAAATCATCTGTAATTCTGTGTGACTGCTTGTGCAACAAATTAATTTTCACACATAAGAAATCGATTCACCAAAAATATTTCAAATTTTTTTCCCTATCTATCTGAATAGCATTTACTGATATGTATATTTGCTCTGGAGGGACGAAATATTTTTGTTATATTCCGAGTAGTAAAATATCTACATAACGTTGACAGGTCTTAGTAATAAGCAGTCGGGCGAGCAAAAAAAGTATGTATATGCATTATTCCCAGCGCCTTTGTAAATATTGAGATCTTTAATGTACATTCCACATGCCCTTATTCTCGAACATAAACTTTTGGCATAAAGGTACCTTACATATTCTTCCATCTCTCCCCAACATAAACTCAGGCTCAGAGGGATGTAAATGGAGAATTGCAAAACATTTAAAAGAGTGGTATGGCAAAAAGTTCTTAAAATTTATAAAATTTATATTATATTTATTTCGCCTAGCAAGCTTTTCACTAACATTTAACTTCTTATTCTATCAAAAATCATGGAAGAATTTCTTTTAATGAGAGAGCCTCTTGATATCGTCAGAATCTCTACAGCGTTATTTGTACGAGTAGAGCAGGGCGAATGGATGGGCGTTCTCAAAAAGGAGGTGAAGAACTTTGAAAATGTTCTGGATTGAATATTAGAACAAGTCTCCTCAGAGGATATTGAGCGGATAAAAAAGTTTCGAAGTTTTGGTACCGGAAAAAAATTGGCGAAGTGGGTAAGAATCCATAAACTATTTTCATAATGAATAGGTGGATATGATGTATTTTTTTAGGTTTTCTCACATATGTATATATTAGTGAATGCGCTGTGTCCATTATGATGCTATTGCTTCCGCATGGCAGTAACTAATTATATATATATGTCCCAGCGAGCATGCATTTTGGCTGACTTACTGCTAGCATTTTGATATTTTTTTTTATAAAAACGAAAACCTAATCTGATCCTGTGTAAAGTATATTTATTTTAATTTATCAAAACAACATTAAGCCTAAGTTAAGTTAACTATATTTAGGTAGCAACTGCATTCAAAGATTTATGCTCCCTCACAGATATGAAAGCTCTGGTGATTGATGTCAAAACATGGCCTGATTATGCGAATGCAAATTTAGAGCTTTTAATACGTGATGTCGATCAGCTCAAAAGTAAAAGTGTCGGCTATGAAAAAACTATGTGGGAAAGGATTAGAATGGAATTAGAGAAAGTAGATGTCAAGAGCCTTGGATTCGATCATCCAATATGTTCTGAAGTCCTTGATATTAAATCGGAACCTTTCACAAAAATGCTTGGGTCATTTTGTGATATTTTTAAGGAACTTTTTGAGAAATACAAGCTAGATTATAATGATATGATATTGGATACTTGTAGAGAAATAATTCATAATGAGGAGTCGAAAATAAATTTGGATGAAGATTTGAGTAATGTTGAATTTGGGAAATGGCTAGATAGTTCTGAGAGGCTTCAAGAAATGGCAAAACGGGTACTAGAATCTTTGTAAATTCGCTTAAGTTTTGCCCCTGCTTTTATATATATGTTAGCTTACAGCATAAATAAACATTGAAACAATATATTTAAGTTTAATTTAAAGATATCATTTCGATATTATTTTAATTATCATTTTGATATTATTTTGATATTAATTTAATATCGATATAATATTGAAATGATAATACTTTATTTCGATATTATATCGATATTATATTGATATTGAAATGATATCAAAATGATATCAAAATGATACCATTAAGATAAACTTAACGATATCAATTCTATATTAATTAAAAATGTTAAGTTTCTGTAAAGGCATATATAGATTTTAGCTGTTAACAATTTATTAATTAAAATTATCAAAATAAAATATAGAATTATTATTTAATCAATAAACTGTGTAATTAACTGAAATCATAATAATTGAAGAATCGTATCAATTAAATGTTTAATAAAAAAAATGCATATCAATTTACAATGATTAATCATAATAATTGAAGAACTGTATTGATTAAATGTTTAATGCAAAATTTGTATATCGATTTAAAATGATTAATCATAGAAAATAATTTTTATTATTAGTATGCTGAAAAATATATCACTTACAGTTAGTGCTAGTGTTCTGAACGGGTCAGGTCAGGTTAGGTGATCTGTCTTACCTGATCTGGAAAAAAAAATCAGGTCAGGTCAGGTCAGGTAATCCATCTTACCTGACCCAACCTGTTAACCTGTTTAACCTGATATAATATTTCGGGTCAAATGGGTCAAACAGGTCAGATAATGTTAAAATAAAAAAAAATGTCATTATAACATTTATAACGTTTTTCCGTTATCATAATGGTTAAAAAATGTTATTAATATTTTCCGTATAATTTTGAACGAATCTTATCCGTCAAAACGCTTGGTAATCCACTTAATTTGGCATGCCAGTCTAGATATTCGGGGGTTTTATCAGACTCAGTCATTTTCGTTTTTATATGACTGCAAACAATTTAAATCCCTTTTCTCATATAGACCTATTCATTCGAAAAAAAAGATTAAAATTTCCAGACGATCCCAGAAGGATCAGACTATGCAACTATCTCAATTTCACGCTGTTCACATTTAATAAAGTAAGATCCTGCTTTATACCTACCTTCTATTTCTTTATCATCATGGCCTAATTTGCATAATGGGCAGATATAGTCCCCGCATGTTGTCTCATCAGTAATCCCATAATAGTCAAAATTTTCAATACTACATTCTCTATATAGATTAGGATATTGACCCAATATCTTGTTGCGAAAATAGGGTTGGTTATAAGTTGGCTTAGATTGAGGTGAAGATAATATATTTGCCGATGTATTAACCTCACTTGATTCCAAAGCTGGTGGAGTATTTATAATTCTTTCGCTGGTTTCAGAATTTTCGGTTACATGATTTGGGCTGGGGCCCCCGGCTGAAATCTCAGTCATGTGACTTGATTCTTCTTCCACATCACTGTTATCATTATCATTATGCTTGGAGAAATTATCTGATATCTTGAACTTTATCATTAGTCAACTCAGAAATAGAGTTTGCACTATATGTTGTAATATACTTGATATTATCTACGCCTACCTTTTCAAATAATTTATATATCTTCACAGCTTTCTGAGTTTTCCTTTGTAAGTTTTTATGAGAGATTTCTGGGAGATGCAATCCTGTCTCTTCAGATCATTGCTTTCGCAATATGGATAAGTGTTCCAACATTTTATCATAGATTATCCCCTTTGCCTTTTTTTCACCCGTTTTGCCTTTTCCATCTTGTATAATCACATTAACCTGGATTAAAAATTCTTTTCCATAATAATACCAGCGCAAAATCTCTTCCTGATTAGCACAAATTGCGCCATATTCAGCATCATCCGCTTTATCAAATAATTGCGCTAGAGAAAGCAATGAATCTGTAGATGAATTTTGGTTAAGACTCTCAATTGAAATCACATTGTAAGGAATGGGTTTGTCGCTCGATCGGGCATCATCCTTAATGCCGTCAACTATCAATTGTACGATGTTTTCTGCACCTTTCTTCCTATGGCTATTTTGGCCAGGGGCCCCAGTTGAAATTTTAGTCACGGGATTCGATACCGGAGGTATCTTTTCAGAAGTGGAGCACCCGGTGTCAGATTCTTGATCTTGGTTAAGAGATGCTTGCTCCGCTTTGCTAAGTTTCTTTCTATCGGCCTGGCGCTCCTTATTGCGTTGCTTTATTTCACTACTAACGATTTTCTTATGAGCCTCAAGCAAGAAACTATCCATCTCTTTCTCCTCTAACGGTTTTTCATGATGGACTGCACCCGAATTGAAGTTAGATGAGTTAATGTTAGGGGTATTATCATTAGAAGAATTATCATTTAGCACCTGCCTCTGTTCCACTTTCGTGAGTCTATCTCTAACTTCAATATTCTCAGATTTCAACTCCTCGATTGTGGCCCTGAGCTTGGCATTTTCAGCATCGCGCCTCTCGTTATATTCCTTATTCGCTCTTAGAAAATCGATATTCCTGCGCTTAAGTTCGGCTATTTCAGCATCAGACACTAAGAGTTTTCTTCTAAGATCAACTCTCTTAGCATCAAACTCTGAGATCTTTCTTCTAAGATCAGGTATTTCGGCATTCTCAGCCTCAAGTTCAATGATATGCTTTTTCAATACTTCAAGCTTGGATGACATGATCTATATATAACTAATACACTGCTAATACATTGTATATAAGTATTCAAAATAAAAAAAATGTGATTTTGGGCGGGGGCCCGGCTGAAATTTTGCCAAGAAAAATTTTTTATTGATACACGTGAAAAATAAATACAAAGGTTCAGGATTTTACCTGTGATACATGACGAAGTTACATTTCTATCCTAAGCCCTATCTGTCCCTAAATTCTAATTCGATTTTCCTGCGAGGTTGCTCAGTGACTTTACCCTTTTTACTCCATTTTGCGAAGCTTCCACCGGCTTCTGTGCCTCCTCCAATATCCATACAATATGCCCGAGGACCTTTTCTACCTTAGCTTGCAAATTCTCATCTTTGTACACAACGGTCACTGATTCCGATAGCTTAAACGCTGGCTTCCCCTCATTATCTAGCGAACATTCCATAAAATACCATTCGGATGCATCGGTAACAATCCCAAATACCCTATCTACATCCTGTCCATTATCGATTTCATCTGCCTTGCGTTTACGTGACAATGTTGACTCCATCTGCATGGATGCCTGGGCAAATCCCTTCATAAAATCTTCCTTCTTAACTTCGATTACACCAAGGACTCTACCCGTCGAATGACACTCTACTGCATAATCGAGGTTACCTTGTCCATTTCGACCTTCGATAAGTTTTTCCGGTATGAGCTTGAAATTATCTTTGTAGAGCGAGACCCCAGAAGCGAAGTAGCAGTAAGAATAGATACTTTTCGTTGCCTCATTTGCCTTGTTGAGAGGAGTAACATCTTGACGAAGTTTTATTTCCGCCATTAGGTGCTTAATCACGGCTTTGGACTTATCACTATTTAGGTCTGCAGAACCACATGAAAAGGGAGGGAACACGTCAATGTCGGGATTCGGGTCATTGCTAATACCATAAAGCTGGCACACTTTTGGAAATGACCAATCTGAGAGGTTTTGATGGCGTTTCGATGAATACAGTAAACTTGAGTTTTTTATCTGACACGAATATGCGGAGGATTTCACGAAGGTCTTGATCGCTCTGAGGTGAATATTTGTCTCCATCATTCATGAAGTTGAGTTCCGCCCCATCATTTTCAAGTGCGGGTGGTTGATACATCTTACGTATATATTCCTTGAGGCCTTCAAGAGTCGCATGTTTGATATTTGCAGTCCACTTATTTGGCTTCTGTTTCGGGTGAACAATGACGTCAAAGTCTACAATGTAGCGGTTAGTTAGAAAATTCTCACGAAGTCTCTCTTCCAACTATTTTGTATATACCATGTGTGGACTTGTTGAGTAATGCCTGCAACGAAGTGACTTGGTCGAGTAATTCCTGCTCTCGGTTCGAAGTGGCAGTGGACTCTAGTGGTTCGACTATGACGTGAATATTCCTCTTAGGCGGTTTCTCAGTCCAATAGTTTCCAATTTCCCTTGTTGCAAGGAGCTCGGGTTCGTCATTAAGAATGAGATTACTTTTGAGATCGTCCTGATCGTCAGGGATCATCACCTTCCATACTTTCAATTCTTTGGGGTCAACATTAGCGAAAGTTTGCAGTTGCTCTGCCTTAATAACTTTTTTGAGGTGGCCAACAAGCTGGTCCTTATCTATATCGACAGGAAAAGTGTTCGCTAGAGTATTTCCTTTAACGAGGCATAGTAGAGTGATAGACATGTTTTTCGGCTTATATAGTATTTTTTGTGAAATGTTATTGGCTCAAAGTGCGGTATGTGAGGACAAGAGTAAAAAGAATTTTATTTGCGAAAAAAAAATACTGAGGCCTAGTATATGTGAGAAATTATTCTGTTTTACAAGAGTGCGATCAGCCACATTGCGTCATAGGTGCAATGATCGCCTAATCACTGCGCCTCCCTAACCGTGAAGACTCTTCTCACTTATCACCTGACGTTTTTTATATAGGATTTATAGTCCTGATATTTCATTACACGTGACCGTTTCTCGATAATATAATACTTTATTTATGAAATAAAATAGTTGCCGGAAGTCAGCTTACAATACATAAAAACTATTACATAGCATGATACGAATAAAAAATACTAATTATTCTTAGGTTTTATGAGAATGTGAATTTGATCCTGAACGAGAGACTTATCAAAATACTTAGAGATCTCTTCTCCTGATTCCATGAGTTTATTTTCCTTAGGATCGTTCACGTATAGACCGAAATTGGAGAAGAGAACTTCGTAACCTTGGTTTGCTAATAGACTTTTAACAGCAAATTCGAGAATAGCGACCTTATCTTCCTTGCAAGGTGAGATTATGTAAGTTATTTCATCCTCACCATCCTGGAGGTGACACTTAAGATTGACAATACTCTTGTGAGTCATTTTCGTTTCCTAAATACAATGGCCTATTGTGAGAAATTTTCGATTGCATATATACAAAACTTCTGGCATAAACATACCTTAAAATTTTGCGAGAATGTTGGCCATAATTAGCTTTGTCGTATGATGCCAAGAGTTCCATGAAAGCACATGTAAATGGAATTTTTATACCTTTCACATGTAGATTTACCAGAGAGATATATATAGTTGGCTTTACGCCTGGCGATCTCAAAATTGTGAGTCCACCAGACCTTCATAACATATGCTTTTCCCCTCAATATTTACTTTTAGAGTTGGTCCTGTATTGCATGTGGACCTCCTTTCACATTTTTCTCATGTTTGTTTGGGAAAAAAATAGAGGTACTAGTTAGCGAATATATATATATGCAAAAGTTAATATGTCACACAGACCTATTATGTGATCAGCCTATTTTTGTCACACAATCTGTGGCTCAGCAAATTCTTCCGAGCTGAAGATCACCACTCTGGACTAGTTAGATTAGTAAAGTATCACCATTCCAATGCTAGTTCCCGATTAAGAAGTTCAGAAATAAAATCATCAACCGTTCCTTCCTCGCCTGTTCTCGAGACATTAGATCACTTCAAATCGAATTAAATTCGGATCACTACCAGTTAGTATCTGCAATTTCAGATAAAGTGGAACATCTAATTTAACTAAAATTACATATAACCTATTTAGAGGATCCGAAAGTTCCATATGGGCAAACTGGATCTTTGCCTCTTGATTGAGGCCTCTGAAGAACTCTTTTTTCATCTCTGCTTTACGTAAATCCAGACCTGATAATGAGGTATATTCCTTATATTCCTTATACGCCTCAAAAAATTCATTTAGTAATTGGTTATCTTGAACCGGTGCTGGCTATCTTTACCTTTTTCAAGTTCCAATGCTGGAGAAGTTGGAGGCCAATTTTGATCCAGCCAATTAAATGTATCATATCCTTTAGGTGACAGGCTATCTATTTTCATAATGGGTTAGTTTTTATAGTTACTG